>JBBBDQ010000995.1:1000000-1277500 GCA_037127315.1 Ascarosepion bandense | reverse complement strand
TGGATAGATTAGATGAAGCAGTCTAAATTATAGAGCAGTTCACTCAGTTTGTTTTGCTAGAGAGTTAATAGTTCTACCAACAAAACAAACTTTAAAGAACTGAAAATGAAATTCCAAGACATATTTCCTTGTAGTCTAGACAGGTGTAATATATTGGAAGTGAAATTTGAGCTAAAGGAAAATGTACAAGTGGTTAAAAAAAAAAAAATTACCCTTTTGTTCAAAGTCGACTAAGCAAATGGGCTTCACCTACAGCATACATAATAATTGCGCAGATTTTCCCACAGGTTTGAATGACAACCTCCAAAAGTTATCATTACCCACTTCTGGGACCAGAAGAGGCTTTTGCACAAGTTGGCAGAGGTCAGATATTTTCTAAAATCTGATCTAAGCAATGCATATCTACAGATTCAAGTAGATCTGAAATGTTCAAGATTATTGACTATAAATACACATTGAGGATTGTGTAAATTTAATCATCTGCCGTTCAGCATAAGGGTTGCACCAAGTATTTTTCAGCAAGTCATGGACACAATGCTGAGTAGATTTGACTTTGCAGTCACAGATCTTGATAATATTTTACTGAAAAATGAAAACACAGAGCATAAGGAAAATGTTTTTGAAGTTTTCAAAATAATTCAGGACAATGGAATCAAGCCAAGAGATAAGTGTGAATTCTTTATGGACAAAATCAAATATTTGGGATAAATAATTGACAAAAATAAGCCAGTGCTATAAAAACATACCTGCTCCTAAAAATATCAGTTCATCATGAAGTTTCCTGGGATTAGTAAGCTATTACAATGTTTTCATACCAAACATGCTTTGTTTGCGAGCTCTGTTAAATCAACTTTTAAAGAAAGACTAAATGAGTCTAGATGACAAATTTTCAGGAAGCATTTTAAAAAAAATTAAAGAAATGTTAACGTTAGACTTGTTTTTCATCATATTATGATTAAAAAAAAAAAAATATTATAGCAAGTGATGCTAGTGCATATGGTATAGAAGTTTGCATTATGCATAAATTCAAAGATGGCTCAATGAAAACTATTGTACATGATCTTCCAACTGAAAAAATTATTCCTTGATAAAAAGGGACAGTTTAAGGATTGTCTTTGCTCTTTAAATATTTCATAGATTCATTCACAGGAGAAGGTTTACCTTACAAACAGATCACAAACTGTTGCTAGCTATTTATAAGTCAAACAAAAAAAAAAGAAAGAAAGACTGCTGACACTTACTGTTAATAGGATACAGTGATTGGGGGGGGGGTCCATTTTACAAAATTATGACTTTAGAATGAATTTCTTGCTGTCAATTTAGTCATGTGGACTGATTGCCCAGACTTATTCCAAAAACTAATAAACCTTTAGAAGATACGGTTATTGCTTCTTTACAATCAGAGGTAGAGATAAAAAAGGTACTTACGCAATACTGTGCAGGAACCACCAGTGGCTTTGAAAGATGTGTTTGTTTAATGGCCTATCAACCTCAAAAGGGTTATATAAAGGCCATTATTATATTTTTTAAACCAGTTTTTTGTACACAAAATAATGCGTTAAATTTAAATTTGGTTTTACAGTAACTTGATTTTGTGGTTATATTATAGCTGGAGATGTATCATTGGGGAGGTTTTATAGAGGTAGTATTTGATTAGAAGTTTGTATTAATGATAGTTGTAAGTCATGCATTTTGCTTTTGTTGAGATATATATATATATATATATATATATATATATAGATATGTGTGTGTTTGGTTTTTTTAATTTTTTGATAGAGGCCAATTTTCTTAAGGAATGATTTGAGGGTTGGTTTTTTTCAAATAGTTCTTTAATGTTTATTTCTTTTGGTAGATTTGATTTCTATTTCCATATCTTTCAATTCTTTGGGTTGAGTTATTGATTTATTAAATTTTATATCTGACTTATCTCTATTTCTGGAGGTTGATTGGAACTGTGGTTTGGTTTGTATGGAGTCGGTTTTTGTTGGAGATTTCTTTTCATTTGTTTTAGTTTGTTCTGAAGAGATTTTTGTAGTACATTTGTTTTTATATTTGTCTTTATTTGATTGTACATTTTGGCTTTTAGGGAGACTTGAGGAACCTGCTTTATTGTGGAAGCTTCGTTCTTCAGAATCGTCCATTCCTAATATATTGTAACTGTTGTGAAGGGGTATTTGTTGGCTTATTTGCATTTTTTGGTTAACTTGGTTTGATTCTAATTTACCCTTAGGAATTTGTACCTGATTTTGATCACTTGTTTTGATTTTAACAGATGTTGCTATCTGATCCATGTTAACCTATTTATGAGTTGTTTTTAAAGTTTCAATTAAACTTTTAAGTTCAGAGAGGAGTTTGTTAAGTAAATCTTGATCATTTATTCGGTTTAACTTTTGAATGACTACTGCATAAGTATTTGCCTTTTTGATAGAAGGCCACTATTTTCCTCACCTCTGGGAAACTAATATTTCTCTTGTATTTTACTTATGTGATTTTTCTTTTCTGTTTTAAATGTTTTTCAGTAAGCTAGGTGATTTCCATAGCAGTTTGAGCATTTTGCTTCATTTGGGCATTCTTCTTCGGAATGATTACCACACTTCCCACATATTTTGTGCCCTCTGCAAATTCCCTTGTGGTGCCCAAATTTAAGGCATTTAAAGCATCTCAAGGGGGCTGGTATATATTGAGCAACTTTTTTGATCATATATCCGATTTTGATTTCTTTTGGTATTATAGAGGTATCAAAGGTTAGGATATATAGATTTGTGTGTATAATTTGACTGTTTCTTTATAAGTTGATCCGAACGTGATCAATTACTCGTTTTCTCAAAGCGGTTTTGATTGCTTCAGTTGTTGCCAGGGTTAACTCATGATTTCTCATAACACCTTTTGATGTATGAAGTTTTTCGTGAGCAAAAACTTTACATTTTTAAGTGTGGAAGGTTTTCATTCCTAATAGGTTTTGTGCATTTTTATAATTACCTATTTCAACAAGTAGATTTTCGTTTTTCAGTTTTTTTAACTGTTTTAGGATTGCTATTTTGGGATATGATTTTTTCAATCGGAAAGGGAGATAATTCACCAATTTTTTTTTTCCTACTAAGATATCTTCAGTATTTGTCTATATTTCTGAGATGAGATAGAATTTACACTATTTACATTATTCAGACTATTGTCCTCATCTTTGCTGCAGCCATTTTATGCTCTGGCCTTCTTCAGGTGCTGGGAATTTCAAACCAAACCCTTTATTACAATCACTGGAGTATATCATTCTTATTCCTTATGCAAAGCCTGTTTTGGTAGTGATGAGTTATCTCCCTCTAACCAGACTCTCAATGTTGCTTGTTTACCAATACTGTAGCCTGGTATAAATAATTAAATTTACTGTTCCTAATAAGCAAAATACTCTGGTGTATTTCAAACAGAAATTATATTGATTGGAATCTAAAATTGACATTTTTTTTAAATCTTTCAATTTTTTGGCCATTTTAAGCAATCGACACATTTGTAAACTAAACTGTCAGTTTTAAAAATCTTGCTAAAATAAAATATACATCTGTGACACATGATTTTTGGAAAATTAGCAAATTTAATGTTAAATTAATCTGATTTACACAAGTATTATTCATAGCATGAAATTTAGAATAAAACTATTTGTTCATCACAGATTTGAATTTTCTAACCTGTTTGCCATATTTGAAATTTATTGACAGCTTACCAGATGAGAGAAGTGTATGGCAACAACAAGTGACATAATTGTACAAAATAATTAAATACTTTGATTTTTCCTCTTAATAATGACAAACATTTTGATGGGAAAAGTTTATGAAGTTTGGGTTTTTTATTCATACTATGCTGTTTTTTCAGTGATTTAGTGGGGGTACCGATATTAATGTCTTCTACAAAAACCAAATTCTTCACTTTGAAACATCATCCGAAAATACTCAACTCCCGTCGACTTAAAACAAAAAAGTTAAATTAATCATCTATTATACCAAATTTAAAACAGCTAACATCATAAAAACAACAATTTACCCGTGAGATCTAAGCTACAATGAACCAATATTATTTATGAATTCACATGTCCCTTGAAGAACTGCGCTGTTGATCCTAACTTTGTAAATAATTACATCGGCCATACAACTATAAAACTGACTAAGACTCACACTGCATCTCTCTCAACAGAAATCAATTCAATCTCATTTGAACACACAGAGAGACCTACCGAACCCTTTACAGAACATCTTGTCAACAACACAAATATCATAGCATCATCCACATAAAAAAAACCCTTATTAATAAAAACGAAAAACCCAACACTCACTGACATCAACTATGAATACGCCAACACTCTTACCGTGTTCAGTACATAATACATACCACCACATGCATTCCGTTACATGTAAAATAACATTCATCCTCAAAAATGGCTAAAAGTATAACCAAAAGTGCACCGATAAACAAAACTCTTTAACAATCTTTATATAATTTATGTCCTCAAAAAGAATGTAGGTTTTTGAATGCATTTTCTATGTACGTTTCCTTATTGGATAAATATAAGAGGCTGCAGATTCTTCATGCTCTTAAATAGAAACCTGTAATTATGTCAGATTTGATTTTAGAAGAGTGGTTTGAATAGAAACTGATTTTTGTTGGTAGCTTTTCTGTAAATGTATAAATTGAGTTTGTTATTGTTTTTGTGTAACATGATATCTAGGAAAGGAAGAGTATAGTTGGTTGGAGTTTAAAAGGTGAAGTTTGTTGTAGATTCAATGCTGTTAAGTTGCTTGACAAGATCTGTGATATTAGTATTGAGTCATCTATGTATTTGAAACAGGAAGTGGTAAAATGTTTTTAAATAAGTCCCTTTCTAGAAACTCAAACAAAATAGACAAGCAAGGATGTCACAAAATTATGTGAGCATCTACTTTTTAAAAAAAACTTTCCAAACTCCATTTCCACTGTTAAATAACATAAGGTTGATTGTACTAGAGAATTGTTTGATATATAGTACATCTTGCTAATTTCAGGTGATCTTTTGCATTTCTTCAAAACGCTTCACTCAAACTCAACCCAAATCGAGTCACTGGTAAATCAAGGTCAGATGCCTTGATATATAAAAAGTTTCAACTGAGAGACAGGGTGTGGCAAAGATTAATGAAAAATATTGCTTTTTTTGTGATTGTTTATTTCTTCGAAACATTTAGTTGTATTCCAACAAAAATCAGCTCTCTTCTACCTTATCATACACCATAACAATTTCATGTCTTCTACAAGATGCCGACCCCTCCAATGTTACAGGGATAATGCATCCACTTCTTTTGCATCACAATGCCATCACATCACAGGTTCCCGTAACGCCCGCCCGTTCTTCCAATTGTACATACATCATTCTCCTTTATTGGCAAAATTAACCAGAGCATGAATCTCATCTTACAAATACAACAAAAACCAATACTTACTTCACATTTTAAGTGTCATGGCAACCTCATACTATAGCTTTTTGAATAAGCATTTGACCTTACCATTTCAACATAACCACTAAAAAATCTTGAGACAATTGCTCTCAATCGGTCATTTGTAAAAAGAAAAGCCAACTTTGATCTCAAATTGCTTACAACAAAACAATTCAAAAGGAAAGAGATATTCTTATGAGCAATAGAGATTTTCATAATTTTCACTTAAATGTGTAGGATCAAATTTAAAATTTCTCAAAAGCATATATTTTCCTTTGGATCAAACATTTTCAAATTTATCCTAGACAAATGTGAAATCTTAACTACCTGAAAAAGAGAGAGAGAAATATTCTAACAAATAGCATGAAATTAAAACAAATTATTGAAAATAATAGAAAGATATTTATCTTGTGTATTGGTGTTTTTATCAAAGTCTTCTTCAGATGTTTGTTATATTTTGGTTTTCCCTTAATCAAGTCTCCTCATTCCAAAATTCAACATCTAAGAAGGTCAAGATCAGACTACAAAAATAAGAAAATTAGTCCAAATTAACCCATATACAATGATGACAACACCTCAAAAATAAATAAAAAGGAATCTCCACAATACAAGATGAAAAACAAGAATTTAAGAAATAATTCTGTAGGACTGATCACCTTATATTACGGCTAATCTCTATAAAACTTTGAAATTGAAATTTTACAAAAATAAATTCATTTTTTATTAAAATAAGTTCTCAGAATCATGCTTCAGTAAGGCTCCAAGAAATATTTTTTTTAAATTCACAATATGAAGAGGGGGGAAAAAAAAGTCGATCTTCAATAAAAGATGTATAAAACACGTCAACACATTCTCTGGCAATGTACAATGTGGATGAAAGTATTTACCAAAATGGAAGAGGAGGAGAGAATACTAAAGTGAAAACAAAAAGCAGTGCATGCCAAAGTAATCAATACTGTGTTTTGGTTAAGCTGGCCACAGTAATAACAACCCGTAGGCCAAAGTCAATATGCCTCAATGGAAATATCAGGCAGGGAAATTTAAATCAGGAAAGCAAGAGGTACTCAGTACAATGATGCTACAAAAGTAATACAAATCCTTGGTGCTTTTAGTTAATCAAAAGGGCAATTTGAAGCTTCCAATTAATAGAAAGTAATTTTTCAATAGGTTAAATCACAAGTTACATTGGACTAATAATCAGGCCAAATTACTACTACAATAATTAGAGCTCAAGATGGCAGATTTGTTATGACCATCAATAAGTGCTTATCTTTAATATCATGTAGTAATTATGATTTTTAATGGACATTTTACTCTTGTGCTAAACTAAGCCAAATTCAATAAATACCTACAATAACCATCATCTCTTTTGAATATTACCAATTTCAGGGTTGTTTTTTTTAAATGCACTGGTAAAATTCATATTAAAATACTTTTAAAATAATTTAACATTACCACCTAAAGAGCACTGATCAGAAATGTTTTTTTTCTTTCAGTTCATAAAATGAATAATATCTCTATATAATTAAAAAACAAAATATTTTTAAATTCTAACCAATGCTTTACAAGAACATTTCTAATACTGTAGCTCACTGTAGGTCATCTTAATCACTTAGCTGTTGAGTGTCTTTTTTACAGCTTATTAACCCTTTGTAGGTTATTTAAAACCTAAGCATTTTGGGTTATAAGAAATGTTTTGTTTTTTTTAAAGTGAATATTATGTTAACATATAAGATAATGATTTTTTCCAAATACAATCCTTTTTAACCCATAGCTGTGAGGAGAAGAAACGGACTCATTCTTTACTCAAGGGTATTTGCAGGTAACCAAACACGTCTAACTTGACCAGAATTTGAACTTGGTTCTTGAAACTCATTTCAAGCCACTATCCATTAACCACCTGTACAGTCAAAGCCTTTTGTTAATAGCATCTCATAACAACAATGTATTGGATACAATGTCCTATTTTGATACATTTTGTTGTGGGTGAATGCATCTCATCAGCCAGCAAAGACTATTTACCTTCACTTTGTTTAATTAAACAAGCTATTTTTCCCATAATTTGGAAGAGAAGTTTATTTAGGCTAGACAAGATTTTTTTTTTATCTGATACAGAATATTTTGAATGAATAGATTTGAAATTCAGTGATATTTAAGTCCATCTTATACTAATTAGTTTCTGCTTATTAGAAGCTTTTAATCCTAGCACAAAACAAAAGAGAATTTCATCATACATAATTGACTTGGTTCTATAAAATCTTTAATAGACTTTGAAATTTATGAAGATTAGATTAGTTTCATAATGTTGGACAAGTCGAACTTCTTGCTTGAAACTCAAACTTTGAAGGGGAAATAAGGCCCCTTCAGAACAAAATTAATCAATGCTATATATATATATATATATATATATATATATATATATATATAAATAAATAAAAGGTGCCTGGAAACAGTTCATACAAGATAAATTTTACAAATATAAAAAAGATTTTTTTCATGGCATATCCACTCAAGCAAGCAGAACAAAGCCAGTAACAGGTCAATTTGCTATTATTCAAATATAGAACTGATAAATCAATAGACAAATATTTAAAACTAGATAATGATAATAATATTAGTTGAGTTGATTTAGCTTAATACAGACCCACATTGGTTGGCACCCAAAATATACAGTCCACGATTCTAAATACAGCAACTAAAAAGTAAGAGTAATCTGGCATAAGATCACAGAACAGTTGAAATGCCTGCTACAGACATTAACAAATCCCTTACTTGCTTTCTTTTGAATTTCACACAAAAGTATTATGTAGTGGACAAAATGCCATGATCAATACTGATATTTTTTTTAATCATTTCACCCCAAACAAGGCCATAAGACACAAAGAGTTACTGTGAGTGGAAGAGAATGAAAAGACTTTAAAGAGGAGAACCATAAAAGAACAGGATTCAGGAAGACAGATGGCATTTCATTTAAATTTTTGAAGATTTTAGGTGGCAGTTAAGCAAAAAACTAAGCAAGTTCCACAGGCAAGAGTGTGAGAAAAAGAAACTATCAGAATACTGATTTGTTTTCTTCAGCTTTGCAGGTTATTTAAAGCCATAAAATATTTTTAAATTGTGAAGAATTTTTGAGATAATGATTTAGTGATACAAGTTTTACTAATTAACCCATAGTTTGAGGGAGAAGAGTTGAATTCAAACCTTTCCCCATGGGTACTTGCATACAAGTAAATATAATGAACCAAACTGAAACTTGATAGAACCGATCTCTGATTAACAATTCCAAGCCATTATCTATTACACAACTTGTATAGATAAGCTTACAGCACCTGGTATTTCCAAGTGGTCACTGTTATGATAGAGATGGACGAGCCCCCACTTATGTTACGTGTTAATTGTAACATAAGAAAAAAATAAAAACGATGGACCAAAACTCAGAGTTACAATACAGACAAATATTTAATTCACAAAACATTAGATAAAAATATTTACAAATATACACTACAGTTTTGGCATTCAAAACAAGATATAGAGTTTACTACTGTTGGTGAAGTGTTACAAGGAGAGAAAGGGAAGGTAAGGTGAAGTGTTATGAGGAAGAGAAGGGGAGGGAAGGTGTCAAATAACTTCCCCAGTTAAGCTGGTGGGGAAGTTAAGTGCTATAGTTTTTGGAGATCCTTAAATGCAATTATTGGCTTGGTCAATGAAAGAGGCAAAAATATGTATTTACCCAGATAGTTCCATGAGGTTTTCTTTCAGGTTTTAGTTGTTTGGATGTTGTCTGTGAAATTTTTTTTTCAGCTGGATCTCAATCCTAGAATTTTTACCAGAGTTGATATGACAGCAAAATCCTTTTAACAACTCTTTCAAATTTTTGTTTGTCATCAACTAGAAAGATTCTTTCGGCTGGAATATTTCCTTGAATCAAAACTGGTGCTGATGAGGTCAGCACATCCTTTTATCAACTGTTTCAAGTTTTAGTTTTTTTTTTTTTTGTTTTTGTCGTTGACTTAGGGATTCTTTCAGCTGGATATACATCCTAAATCTACCAGAACTGTAGAGGTCAACCCATCCTGCTATCAGCTGATAGTGCCCAAAACCTATTTTTATAGGGGCTAATACCTAATTTGCATATTTCTAGAACCTTTCAAACTCTCTATATTCTACTGGAACATAGACCCTTCCAAAAGGTTCTATTCCTAATTTCCTTAGTTTTACGACTATTTCCTGAATTAAAACTTTTTTTGTAACAAGTAGGACTCAATAGACTCCTTTACTACAACTTTTTAAACATTATTATTTTTGTATATAAATGCATCCTCGTAACAGTCACCCATCTAGGTACTGATCAGGCTCAACATAGCTTAACTTTGGTGATCATATGGAAACCAGTGTTTTAATGTGATATGGCAGTAAGCCTCATGATCAGAATAGAACATCTGTTTATATCTAGTTCAACAGTAAAATGGTGAGAACTAGTTGTCAATCTAGTCGTACACTTAAATTCATGCAGTTGAGGCACCAAGGAGAACATGAGAACAATTGCCATGAAATAAGTACAGCAAGAAAAAAAGTGGCATATAGCTCTTCAGTTAATGCAATTATATTTTTAAGAAAAAATTTAAAAAATAACCTAGTAAGTATCCAGAAATAAACATTGGCAAATAAACTAATTTGTGGGGCTTTTTTTTCTTTAAGCAGCCTGTGGTGGGAAAGTGACCGAAGTCAAGATGCCAAGTTAGGAGTGAATACATTACAGACCCTTCTTTGTATTTTGTGAAGGATCTCGAGATATATAGCAGAAACATCAGACCAGATATAGCAATAGTATTCAATGCACAGATGAATGGTAGATTTATAAGTGTTTAAAATGGGTTCTGATGAGAAAAAAAACAACTTTAAAGCAAAAATAGTTTATGGTGTAAACAGTCTTTCAAAACAATTAAATTCACTACAAAGTCACAGAAAATAACAAAAATTAAAATAATCTTTCACATACTATTAATAAATATCAAAGTCATAAGTAAAGATCCCACCCAACCCAAGTATTCAGTATTCCCATATCCTCAGGGTAATAGATAATCTAATACAGCATGGTTTCCCAAAATATCAATTACATCTTGATAGTAATTGCAAGCAATAGAAAAAAATCTTGACACTTCCTTTTTCATCAAAATAGATACAGTCTGATAAAATAGATCCCACATGTTAATGTCTGTCTCAGGCCATATTTGTCCTCCTGCTCAAAATTAAGTGTGGCTTGCAATGCAGACATAATAGATTTTAAAAAAAAAAATCTATCAATACCTCTCACTGATAATTTCTAGATAAAATTATCTCAAATTTCTTAAGAGAAAATCAGAAAAGATTTTAATTGATTTTATGAATAAAATATATCATGGCCACAATTGTCTTAAGAAAAAAAAAATTTTTTTCAATGAATAATGCATTTTTACAAAAATTGTTTTAATTTTTTTTTCAATATTTAGATTTTAAATCTTTTAAAATTCTGAATTTATACAGGTTAGGTGATATTTTTATTATCAGAAAATAACAGTGGTAACTATAGTAAATTTAAAATTCATTGGTAACTTTGTAATCTTTCAAACATTTTCATAAGTTTACAGCCAAAATACCTAAAATTCAAAAATATATTAGATTACTTAGAATATTCCTGAAATTTTTAAGTTTACTGTGTACTTAAAAGATTATATATCCTTTATCAAAAATTAAGCTATGAATAACATCACTCAATAAGTCCCGGGCCTGACATATAGATGGCGCCACTAATATAGATGGCGCCACTAATGAATTACTAACCTTCAAATGGCACATGACAAAATTCGGGCCTAATTGGATTATTAGTTTACAAATTAAAGTTATTTAAGTGAAGCTACTGTTGCAAATTTTCAAAAAAAATTTGAATTTTGTGTTGATAAAGCATTGCTTTCTGATAAGAAAAAATGCTGTTCAAGCAAAGCAATGGCTTGATAGCTATTATTTAGACTCAGCTCCATCAGAAACAACAATTAAGAGGTGGTATGCTGATTGCATATGTTAAATGCTGTTGCGCAGATACAAATGATGTTGAAAGCTCAGGTCACCCAAAATTGGCAATTGTCCCGGAAAACACCACCAAAAAATCCACAAACTCATTTTGGCCAATTGTAAATTGAAGTTGCATGAGATAGCAGGAGAGTTGAACATATCTGAAGGCAGTGTATTCACCATTTTATATGAACATTTGTCAATGAGAAACCTGCATTCAAAGTGGGTGCCGCATTTGCTCACAGTTGATCAAAAACAATGTGTCGACAATTCAGAACATTGTAACTATTTCAACACAATAAAGAGTTTTTGCATAAACATGTGATAATGGATGAAACATAGATCCACCACTTCACTCCGGAGTCAAATCGGCATTCAGCCAAGTGGACAGCAGCAGATGAAACCGTCCAAAGCAGCCAAAGATGCAAACATCAGCAAGTAAGGTTTCAGTCTCTATATTTTGGAATGCACAAGGTGTTTTGTTCATCGATTACCTTGAGAAAGGAAGAACCATCCATAGCGGATATTATATAGCATTATTGGTGTGTTTGAAGGTAGATATCAACAAAAAACAGTCACAAATGAAGAAAAAATTATCTTTCACCAAGACAACACACCGTGTCACAAGTTGATTGCACGATGACAAAACTACATGAATTGCACTTCAAATTGCTTCTGCATCTACCCTATATCTGGCCCCCAGCAACTACTGGCTGCCTGCAGACTTCAAAAGAATGCTCCAGGGAAAGAGATTTGGCTCCAATGAAGAAGTGATATCAGAAACTGCAGCATATTTTGAGGCCCAAAACAAATCATTCTACAAAAAAGACATCAAATTGTTAGAGAAGCATTGGAATCAGTGCATAACCCTAGAAGGAGACTGTGTTGATGAATAAAGTCTAATTTTGGATAATTTTTATTAGTTAGACCCAGGATTTGTTGAGTGATGTGTTAAATCTATCAACACTTAATAAAAAGACCCACCACTATTTTTATTTATATATATATATATATATATATATATAAGCTTTCTGCAAATATTTTAAACTAAGAAATATGTTTTAATTTAGATTAAATAAATTTTAACTCAGTTAAGTTTCATAAAAATCGATTTTATTTTAGAAAAATTTTTTTTTATGAAAGAATTGTATTGCACTGAGTGAATTGTAAATATAGTTAAATTAGCAATTTCAAAAGAAACTCATTCTAATCAATTTAAATTCATTTTGTACAGCAAAGTATTTTGTTTATTGCAAATATTAAATTTAATCTGTGAGCTTGTAAAACTAAAATAAAAACTTCAAGAACGATTTCTCATTTTTAAAATGTATTTTAAACCTTAAGTATCACTTTTTATTTGGAGATACCTACATTATGGATGTGCGTTGTGGTGCAGTGGATATCAGCTTGGAATGACAAATCGAAGAGCCGAGTTCGAATTCCAGTTAAATTCATTGCATTCACTTACGCGCAAATACCCTTGGTAATGGTACTAATCCGTCTCTTCCCTCCAGTTATGGTTTAAATAACAGGACAGACTGGGTTCTATAGCCTTAGCTGGCAACCTACTGTGGGATAATCATCTGCCCAGTCAGTCATGTCTCTTTCGAGACATGATCACCCAAGTGTGTATCATGTATGGCACTTAACTGACTGACCTACATCATAGGTAGTTTTGACAATTTTTCAAGTTACTCTATACAGAAAGAAAAGGTGACATATAGCTCTTACAACTTTAGGTTAATGCAATAATACCTAAAAAGCCCTAAAAATGCACAAGTCTCCACTACTATAAACAAAATCTGACGTTTAAGTTCTGTTTTCCATTTTTACACTAATGGCAATGGAGCAATGTCTGCAGGAATGGATAAGAGATATTACTGGAAAATCCTAGCTTGTGCACTGCAGTCACCATTGGGTGATAGGTTTTCTTGTACAAATCCATGAGAAATTGTGCTATTTGTATCCTGCAATGGTAACAAATTTGCAGGATTTCTCTGATCTAGAAAAAGGGTGAGAAAAGGAACCCTAATTATCAGTTTGCAGTTGTTTGGCTATCTAGTTCAGAAGCTCTTACCATCAGAAAAAAAGAATGTATTAATCTGAGATATTGGAATAAAGCCAAAAAATAAAACAGTTCTAATCTAATGTATGTTATCTAAATACAACATAGCCAAACTCGAATTTATCTTACTGACACTAAAAGTTGGAGGATACGCACTGTTCTGGATTAGCAAAAGTGATCAAGAACCCTACCTCTCAATGATTGGTTTTACCATAATAAAAAGAAATATCAAACTTTGCTAAATTGTGTTCTTTTCTGAAAGGAGTTTCTGATCACGAGACCCTAAAAGCAATTCTTCTGTTATATGTAGGACTTGATACACAATGACGATATACACCTCTGTACAGAAAAAATTGATGATCAATAATACTCCACTCTAGTCACATCAAAAGTTCCTCAGTAATAAACTCATTCTATTCATTGGGAAATTCAATGCTCAAGTTGAAAATGATCACTAAACATAACCTGATAACTTGTGCTTTCATAAGGTTAGAAAAATTGAAACAAGTTATATCTATCAGTGTCAGTAATTTGATCCTAACAATTTTTTTCCAATGATCTAACTATTTATACTCCTGATCCTAAGACTGGGACATAATTGACAATATGATAACTAAAAAGTATGATGTGAAAAACTTCTTTTAACAACAACTGGTACATTTCAGAATAAGCATTAAAACACAAACAAAATGTCTCCACAATTCCTAAACATAATTGCCATAAAAATATAACAAAAAAGAACTTTCTAACAAACTTTCAAAATGATTCAATTGTAATATCTAATGACATTAAAGTATCCTGGAATTCCCTCATGGATGATACCTAATCCACTTGTTGAATGTAAACATTTCAACTGATTTGATGATAACAAGGCAAATTTTAAATTCTTATAGTCAAGATGTAAAAGAAGACAAGACAAATGGATCATTAAGAAATCATTAAAGAAGAATACATACAAGAAATGAAAACAGAATGTTCATTTAGAAATCTGAGAAAAAAAAAAAATGAAAGAAAAATGAAGGAATTCTGGCAGTCAACTGAAGCTGCAGAACTTCAGGATGTAACCAATAAGTAAAATACCAAATCCTTTTATGATGAAAAAAAAAAAAAAAAAAAAAAGTAGAAGACATCCGTCCTGCCATTTATCTGATGATCAGACACTGGACAGAAACAAAAATAGAAGAAATTTCATCTTGCTAGAAATAACTGAGTATATCATCTACTCCAGCAACCAAGAATACACAAATCAACTAACAAACCAAATTTGAAAATAGTAAAGCATATTAACAAGAGGTTTTCGAACAAATTTTCTCAAAAATATTATTCTTTTGAAAATCTACAACCATGGTGGTAAAATCTGGCGTCAAAACTTCTTGACTTGTTTATTGTCATCTGGAATGTTACAGACATTCCTCAAAAACTTCAAGTGCATCCATTATCCATCTTTTTAAGAAACATGATAGGAAATCTTTAGACCCATTCAATATAACCAATGACATTAAATTGTACCCTGGCTTCTGTCCCCTTTTGTTCTAGTTATCTATCAGGCTTGACTATATATATATGATGATCTCAAAAACAGGGTTAATTCCAATTTTATACAACTAATGGTCTTTTAATCAAGGTTTCAATACAAAACTCATCAGAACTAGCCCGATTCCTCTTTGTTAATGCTGATCTCATCATAACAGTAACAGGAAGTGCAAGAACCGTTTTACTAGGATTATTAAAGCTTTCAGCTTAAATATCATAAGAGGAAAAAAATACTGCACTAATAAAATCCTACTTTAAAAGAGAGCTTCAAACAGACTTCCTGAATACAAATTCTTCAGGTCCCTATAACTTAATAGTAGCAACCTAACTTAATCCCTCACATACTTAAAGAGCAAAGTAAACTCGAGCAAATTTCTTCATAACAAAACTTAAGCAGATCTCCAAAGTGATTGATGCTTTTGGAAAATAGCCATTGTCTTCAGGCTGAAAGAGGCATGGCTTTAAAAACTAAAATCATCTTGTATTGAACAATTATGCACATTCTACAGGTCAAAATTACAGATGTCATACTGCACTCATCATAATCAGCTCTCTTTTATAACACCATCTTTATTCCATCTGCAAATACATCTTGAGAGATAACCTTAAATGAAGACATATTTACCAAATGTAACACTGAAGATATCAATGTAGTCTTAATTCAGGTGAACTGACCACGCCATCAGAATGTGATAACTGCAAAAAATCTTTTTGTATATCCAACAAAACACAAAACAGATTGACTTTTGTTGTGCTTTTAAGACAACCTTAAATACAATCTCAAAGCTATCATCCTACCTTTTGAAAAGACTGACATGTTAAATGGAGAACAAGGTATTGCCAGCATTGAAACATCTGCCAGTCACCATGTATGGAGTTTTATGTCTAGAAAAGCTATTCTTTTGTTATTAATCTTTCTAAAACAAACCTGGAATTTTCATACTAAATTTACTGACCTCTTTATTATCAATGCAATTATCTTAAGTTTTGTTGTGTGAAAAATAAACTGTTTCAATACTAAATAACCTTCAGACTAGCTCAACAATGACAACTCATTGTCAGATAGCTTATGAGATAAAAAATAAATTAACATTGATCCTAAGACTACAGAAAAGCCATTTTAAGTTTTTAATATTAAAAGATCAAATAATATCAATAACAAAGAATATTGGCAATGAATTTGAGTAAAATGTTATCAGCATTTATAGTATTTTTTAATATCATAAATGGCATTTTCATATCTTTGACAGATTCAAACATTTTTATGAATCCAGGAAATAAAGTTTAATAATCCAGCAGCTATTCCTAGGTAAATATTATGATCACTGTACTTTCTATACTACCTTGAAATTCACTAAAGCTTTATAAGCTATCATTTCTTCAGTAAACTCATTTGATTCCCTCAATAATTCTATGAATATTTTTTTAATGCTTTACAAATGATTTTGCTCAAAAGATTTTGAATAGAGAAACAGATTTTGTTTAAAGATAATACTGATTAGTGCATCATGACTCATACATATTGAAAAATCACAATTATGTTTTAAAATAGATAAACAAAATCTACTAGCCAGCTTTCATTCAATCTAAAACTTAAATTAGGCAAAGCATTAAAAAAAAATCAATCAATCAAGGGTAGAAAACAAAAAAAAAAAATCAATCAATCAAGGGTAGAAAAAACAAAAAAAAAATCAATCAATCAAGGGTAGAAAAAACAAAAAAAATCAATCAATCAAGGGTAGAAAAAACAAAAAAAATCAATCAATCAAGGGTAGAAAAAATCAATCAAGGGTAGAAAAAAAAAAGAATCAATCAATCAAGGGTAGAAAAAAAAAAGAATCAATCAATCAAGGGTAGAAAAAAAAAAGAATCAATCAATCAAGGGTAGAAAAAAAAAAAAGAATCAATCAATCAAGGGTAGAAAAAAAAAAAGAATCAATCAATCAAGGGTAGAAAAAAAAAAGAATCAATCAATCAAGGGTAGAAAAAAAAAAGAATCAATCAATCAAGGGTAGAAAAAAAAAGAATCAATCAATCAAGGGTAGAAAAAAAAAGAATCAATCAATCAAGGGTAGAAAAAAAGAATCAATCAATCAAGGGTAGAAAAAAAGAATCAATCAATCAAGGGTAGAAAAAAAAAAGAATCAATCAAGGGTAGAAAAAAAAAAGAATCAATCAATCAAGGGTAGAAAAAAAAAGAATCAATCAATCAAGGGTAGAAAAAAAAAAGAATCAATCAATCAAGGGTAGAAAAAAAAAGAATCAATCAAGGGTAGAAAAAAAAAGAATCAATCAAGGGTAGAAAAAAAAATCAATCAATCAAGGGTAGAAAAAAAAAATCAATCAATCAAGGGTAGAAAAAATCAATCAAGGGTAGAAAAAAAGAATCAATCAATCAAGGGTAGAAAAAAAGAATCAATCAATCAAGGGTAGAAAAAAAAATCAATCAATCAAGGGTAGAAAAAAATCAATCAATCAAGGGTAGAAAAAAAAGAATCAATCAATCAAGGGTAGAAAAAAAAGAATCAATCAATCAAGGGTAGAAAAAAAAAGAATCAATCAATCAAGGGTAGAAAAAAAAAGAATCAATCAATCAAGGGTAGAAAAAAAAAAGAATCAATCAATCAAGGGTAGAAAAAAATCAATCAATCAAGGGTAGAAAAAAAAATCAATCAATCAAGGGTAGAAAAAAAAAGAATCAATCAATCAAGGGTAGAAAAAAAAAGAATCAATCAATCAAGGGTAGAAAAAAAAAGAATCAATCAATCAAGGGTAGAAAAAAAAAGAATCAATCAATCAAGGGTAGAAAAAAAAAAGAATCAATCAATCAAGGGTAGAAAAAAAAAAGAATCAATCAATCAAGGGTAGAAAAAAAAAGAATCAATCAATCAAGGGTAGAAAAAAAAAGAATCAATCAATCAAGGGTAGAAAAAAAAAGAATCAATCAATCAAGGGTAGAAAAAAAAAAGAATCAATCAATCAAGGGTAGAAAAAAAAAGAATCAATCAATCAAGGGTAGAAAAAAAAAAGAATCAATCAATCAAGGGTAGAAAAAAAAGAATCAATCAATCAAGGGTAGAAAAAAAGAATCAATCAATCAAGGGTAGAAAAAAAGAATCAATCAATCAAGGGTAGAAAAAAAGAATCAATCAATCAAGGGTAGAGAAAAAGAATCAATCAATCAAGGGTAGAAAAAAAAGAATCAATCAATCAAAAGTAGAAAAAAAATTATCAAAGCTAGAAAAAAAGAGAACTATTAAGGGCAAAAAAAAAAGAAAACGCTTCAGATTTTCCAATATTATTTTTAATTTCTATTCTATAATTTGCCCTCTCCTATTTTTACCACTGCTATCACAGCAAATAAAATTTTGTATATACCTATAGCAGTGATTAATATTTAAGATAGAATATAAAAAACAAGGTAGGAAACAGGTCTGAAGCTAACATGAGAATTAAAAATTTTAATTTTTACAAAGAGACAGTATATTAGAATGTTGTTTGGGTAGATTCTTATTGGTTAGATATGTGTCACATGCTTGAAAGCAATAGACAATTATTTTTAAGCATATCCATGTGAAAAGTTTTTGTAAGTCTGTATAGAAATGTTAGTCTGCTTTCATGTATGCATGTCAAGTGTATTAAAATGATTGCTGTTTTTAAAATATGTGAGAAATCTTGGACAGTAAAGTGTATGAATGTGAGTATCTGTTGGTTGGTAAACGTTAGTGTATGTGATAAAATGCTTGTAAATGCTTCCTTTAAAATTGTAGCAAAAAATGTATACAATCCATACACATGGCATGTTTATAAATTTCAGTCAGATGAAATAAAATAATTTGAAAGTAATAAGTTTTTTCAGTTTGATTCTTTCATCTTTTGTATCCAGATTCATATATTCAACTCTCTCATGAAATATATATATATATATATATATATATACATACATACATACACACACACACAATATATTAAAAGTTAACATAACTATTAGTGAAATACGAGGTAACCAAAAAGTTCTGTCCATTTTTAAAGGAAAAAAGAAAACGTTTCACAGTATGTGTAACTTATATTTAGTCTTCAAAGTAACTGCCATCGGCATCCAGCACCTTCTGTCAACATGACTCCAGCTGTTCAATGCCTTTACGGTAGAACTCCCGGGGGGGGGGGGACACAAAGCAGTCCATGAGGGTTTTGTGCAAGTCTGCTTCATTGGTGAAGGATTTCCCACGAAAATGATTATCCAAGGAGTGGAAGAGGTGGTAATCAAATGGTGCAAGGTCAGATGAAGAAGGAGGATGGCACATCCCACCCAAGTCGCTGTGTGGTATCTCTGACCATTCACATGACATGCAGCCTGGTGCTGTCAGAGGAAAAGCACACCTTTACGATTCACCAGTGCTGGCTCCTGGCGCAATGCCTGTTGCACACATTTCAATTGCTGCAAGTATAGGTCTCCAGTGACCGTTTGGCCCATTGGTAGCAGTTTATAATAAACTACTTGATGACCTGTCCACCAGACACAAAGCATAATCTTGTGTGAGTGCATAAGCGGTTTTGCAGTGTGAGGGACAGCATCCTGAGGAGACAACCAATGTCTGGAATGCTTGCGAGTTTCATACAGAACCCAAACAATTGCAATTTTGTATATATTTCAACTTCATTCAATGACTTATCAAAAAAATGGACAGAACTTTTTTGGTTACCTTGTATTTAACCTTAACCATTCTTGCATCTAGACTTTAAGCACCTGATCAGTTCCAAACACATATCTAGATTGAAAGCCAGAGAGGTATTCATTCATGTGTAGCATGTCTTGAGCAAGAAGAATCCATCCTTCACCAAGTCAAACCATAACCAATATCCTCCAACTTGAAAACTTGCCTTGGTCAAAGGCACTTAGGCACTGATTCCATTAGGGAACACGCTGCCCTGGCTATTGACTACAATGTAGGTAGCCCTTCACCCAGCAATGCTATATCACCACCATATCTGCGCGCACACACACACACACACACACACACACAGATATAGAGGTCTGTCTACCCTATTGAACTGACAAAGGGTTCATCAATATTTTGGCATCCCCACCAGAAAAACCTAGTGAGGAAACTAGTTTAGTTACCAATGAAACAATGTAGCAAGTATTACTAAGTTATATGGTACTGAGAGCACTTACAAAAATACTGTAAGTCAAAATTTTCAAAGTTTAAAGTACTTAGCTATTCAAGCAATCAGCATCATAGTACCAATATTTTCTGAATTACATAACCATTAGCTTTTCCACTTCTCAATCTCTCAAAATTATAAAATCAGTTGAAATTCAAATGACATGAATGCTTCACTGGCAGAAATTGGTACTGAAGTATTTAATACAACATTTTTTAGATATGAAGAATTAAATTTTTCATAAATCCAAGTTAAAATTAGCCAATAATAAATAAACTGTTTTGAAAAATGGTTATAATTCAAGACTTGAGATGCTGTTGAGGCCTTGACTAACATTAAAGCTGTATAACAAAATCAATTTGACAATAGTGATAAATTCTTAACTTGTAACAGGTTTAATATCTGCCTAAATAGACCTGAACTCTCATAGTCAAAGATGAACCCAATAATAAAAAAAAAAAGATTCACATAGGACGTAGGGACAAAAAGACTCAAATTTGATGTTCAATAACAAAACCAATTATTACTGACAACCAAATATGTCAATAAAACTATTTCTAGGTTGTTGTTTTAATTGTGCTTCTTTATTCACAAAAACAATTGTGACTATTCAAGTTCTAGACATTTTTTTTAAATTTAGGAATAAAGTCAGTGCAGTCAATATACAAATTATAAAAAACAATCCCTACTAAACTTGTATTTAAGAGGATAAAACAAATGTTAACATATTAATCCCACTTATACAATATGGTAAAAAAGGGTTACTGGGTGTTAGATTCGTAAGTCCCAAAAATTTAGTTGGCCCAGTGGATATAGACGTTGGTTAGTTCCTGACTTGACTCTTAGAGTTGTGTGTTCAATACCAGGCTACAACAGTGGTGAACAACTCTTGCAGGGTTAGAGGGAGATAACTCATGACTTCCAATTGAGGCTTTACGCAAGAAATGATGATATATTCCAGTGATTGTAAGAGTTCGGTGCAAAATTCCTAACACCTGAAAAAGGCCAAAACATACAAATGACAACAAAAAAGAGAACAATAATCTGAATAATGTAAATACTATATTAATCCCACTACATCTTATAAAAATGTCATTTCCTTTTATGAAGTAGATGATCATGGCTTTTCACAACCTCCTTTTCTTTGAAAAGATAAACTGGCTTCTCATTGATTTCTCCACGGTTCTAAATTCAGAGTAGTCCTATTAAACTAGCTTTAACCCAAAGTTAAAGAGCACAGTCTACCATGTTAATCTGGGAACAGAAGAGATGGATACATGTATTTTTCAAAGGCATTTGCGCAAAGTGAACAGGCAGCTGAATTATTATTTGCATCATAAAATCAATTTTGTTGATCAAATAAGTGTAAAGGCAGAAATAGTAATGAAACAATTTCACAAATTATACCATTTTCCCGAGGAGAAAAGCAATCAATATAACTAATAACAAAGAGTATTATTTTGTGCCAAACAATTTTTATATGCTAATTGATAACCCCCACCCATGTTAAATAAATTTATAAAAGGTAAATGTCATTTCATACTTCTAAAATTAGTAATACCTTTAGGAGTATTAAAAGTTTACTAATAAAAATCACCTCTGAATGAATTGAGCAGAGAGAGAGAGAGTCTGATAGCTGATTAACACAGAACAAACTAGTACAATACAAAAATAAAATTTCATCATTGTTGAAGCTAGAAGTAATCAATTACTATTTATGGTGTTGAAACAATACTTCCAATTGAAATGTCCAAATCACAAGGAACACCTTAGAAAAGAAAGAGTGAAACAGTTAAAATAGAATATAAATATTTTCAATAATTGCTTATTTTAGTTTTTTTTTTCTTTTTTCATTTAAATGCTCTATGATTAAATGGAGCTCAAACTGATGCAGCAATGAAAAAGCTAAAAATGGGATTCCAACAAGATTCAGTTTATCTGGTCCAGCCAACCTTTAGTATATTAATAGTGTTACTATCTCAATCACAACAGTCATGAATTCAATTTTTTCAGTTGAAGTTGGCCATGTCAGAGAAGGATGGCAGGAGACCATTAAATCTCATCTGACCAATTCTGAAATGATCAATCAAGCCAAATAAAACAAACAGAATAAATTTTAATTTCCGTCATAAAATCAATATACTAATTGAAACTATCTTATGTACATACAACACTTTCAGTTCCAATAGAATTTTATCTATACAAAATATCTTATATCTTGCAAAAACATTATCTCCTTTATCAAAAGTTAACTTGCTAACATGATCCATTAGTGACTTTACAAGGTTAAAAAAGCCAAAGCAAACAATGACCTGTGAATGTCAACATATTGAGAAGATTGTAATTTACTTAATGAAACCGGCATTCTTACCTCTTAAATAGATGAAGAATTTTAATTTCTAAAATTTTAACAAAAGGGAATTCAAATAAAATGAGTACTTTTTTTCCAAATATAGAATTTCTTTTGAGGGGGTGAGAATTGGGCATATAAGGGTGCTAATAATGGCAAAATAAAGTATGTGAAGCAGATGCTTAATTCTGAAAATTCCAATAAGTACCTCCCACCTAAACTGTTTCTTCAAGAAGAAGAAAGAGTATTTAGCCATAGGCAATAAGTTAGCATTACAGAATTTAAGTGGCAACACATGATTAGTTATCCCTAGCTAAAGAGCTTTGCCTACCCTGGATTAAACATTAATTTTTACTTTCCTAAATTAACTTAATATAATAAGAAAAATCAGCACAAGTTGATCATTTTACTAGTATAGAAATCAAGATATATATCCAACCAGTTAAACAGCCTCGACATGAATGAGACTATGAACCCTATTCTGCCTATTATTATTATTATATATATATATATATATATATATATATACACACACAAAAATATCCTTTTCTCACTTATTACAAACTAAACTGATCCATTTATGCTTACTGAGAAAACTGATTTATTTCTAGTATATTAATGATTTTACAAGTATATACTTGTACATGGATGAATGTATACAGGGAAGAGTTTTGCATCATACCATTTAAAACAAAATTTCTTACCAGTTTGGAATTTTCAATTTTATTCATAGACCAATGTTTCCACTACATATTACAAGTTCAAATATATCATTGAAATTAAATGCAAACACCTACAAGAGAGAGAAAATCTTTAAGTGCTAATGTTTTGTAGTTTAATAGTCAGTTCAGAAATCATTAAAAGTTCATGAATCTCATTTTACAAATAATTCTCAGGATACAAATAAGCACTTTACAGGTCTTATATTTATCTTTTAATAACCCAATAATACTAATAAAAGATGAATTTAATTAATGTTTATAATATAAACCAGACTAATGTATTCACTTCATTTTTAAAAACTAATTCCTGGAAGTTTGAAATGCACTTTACTCACACAGACACAAATCAGAGAAGCTGGGGAAACAGCTTCTTCAAGCTATACAACTTTCAAAGAGAGAGAGAGAGAGAGAGAGAGAGAGAGAGAAAGAAGCTAATTACTCAAAACTGCCTTCTTAAAGAGTTGATTTATTTTAAAAGTTATCAATCCAGTGTATTATATGCAAGTAAAATGTCAAAATATAATGGAAATGCATGTAACTGCATAAATATGTGGGCATAAAGTAAATTCGTAACAAATAAAAAGATCATTAGTCTTATTTCTAAAACCAGGACAAAAACAAATAAAAAAAAAATGTTAATTTTTTTAAATATAAATAAAAACTTGACAATAGAAAGATCTTCGCAAATTTGGACTGTCTACAACTTATAAGAAACTAATTTATAACTATCAAAATAAATTCAAAGAATTGTTCAGACACTCAAGAAAATATTGTAAAAATTAGTTTTAAATGGTAACATCTGAAAACATACTTATTTTCTAAATTTACTCTGCATTTAATGTAAAGTAACCTTTTAACAATAAGCAAAACTTCCCTGCCTTCCTTGTATAATTTTAGCAAAAATGAAAAATCCATTACAATGTAGATGATTTTCTAAGTCAGATTATTCCCATGATAGTAGCAGTGATAATATTAGCAGCAGCCATCCAGAGTTCTTCCATCCTTTCTTAAAACATTTTTGATTTATCTCAAACACAAATTACAAACACACACACACACACACACTCTACATAACTTTTTTTTAAACTTCCAGTTATCCAAGTCACTGAGTTAAATCTACCCAGGGAGCGGGGTGGGTGTCAAATTTAGTAGATTTATTAGGAAGACAAACCAGTATCAATGATTTAATTTACTCAAATTTCATATAAACTAGTTTAGTTCTTTCAAAATATCTCTTGATTGTATGTATCCTCAACCCTTCCCCACAAAAAAGTTTGAATAAGTTCAAAAAATCATTTTCAATTTAACTAATGAATTCAGTTTAAAATGCACAATAAATTGACATTCAATTTGTATAGTTTTCAGTCCACTTTACTCACAGTTGTTCACATAAAAACAGAAATTAATTCTTTGTCAGTTGTTTGTATAATGTATTGCTAAAACATGACCACAACAACCCTGGTATTTTAAAACCATACTTTTTGTGCCTTGTCTATATACAAAGAGGTGCTGAAAAGTTATTAGCCTAATCAAGAAGTCCTTAAAGTATTCTGACATTTGGTCAGATCTTGGAAGTGGGTTGGGCTAAGAACTTTTCAGCACTCCCTCTTTTGTATTTGTCAAAATACAAAGTGGCCATTTGTACTAAGATTTTCATCAAGCCAAGTCTCAAATTATTTAGGCCAATGTCTTGTTTTTAATACAATTTGCCAACAACTTTCACTGCCAAACAGCTGGCTAACTAGCCCACCTATGATTAGATCTCTTGTTTGTCAGATGACTACACAGGCCTAATGTTAGTGTTATTGTTTAAATATTCAAGAAAAAATTTAATAGTATAAGCTTCTTAAAAATATAAAGAGTAACACATTTTCTGTAGGAAGAGAAAAATTATTAAAAAAATAAAATAATACAGAAAAACTAGTTTCTGAACAGAGATTAACTCAGTTTACATTTATTGATATATAAAATTCTCTTATCTGCTTAAAATGTGTTTAAAAAGGATCTAAGAGTTTTTTCAAGTTTTTTTATTTTTTGACTTTCAAAACATTAACTATATCGTAAATATGCATTTGTTAATAAATTCAAGTTAACTGAATTTAAAATGAAAACTCCACAAACTGGCAAGTTTACTTTTATTCCTTCAAACATTTTGCAACTTTTCTTGCATTATTTTAATTTGATTTCCTTTCAAATTATCCCATATTGAATAATAATCCATTGTCAATAAATTTAAATTATTAAATATGCACCATCTACATGTTTTTTTTACATTAAAAGAATAGCAAAGTTTTCTATTAGGTTCCAGGTTAAGATACTTACCACAATTTTATTAAAGTGTGTAGGTTAATTTTATTTCATCCAGTTAGAGACTAGCTACTTTACCAGACAATGAAAAGCAAATGCTATGATGAATCTTAAATAAAAATTTTGTTTTTAATTCAACTTTATGGCGACATCCTTCAATAGATGGGATTTTTTTTCTAAGCCTTGCAGAATATTCAATTTTAAGACAAAACATGTCATAAAAGCCTTGTTTTTATTTCCATTTGTGTAACAGATAAGCATTTGCTTTTATCTCATTCACTTACACAAAAGAAATTTTGAAATTAATTTATGTTAAAGTAGCTTTGTCAGATAAACCATATCATCTATCAAATTTAAGTGGCTTGTTGATATGTACTTACTGCAACAAAACACTAAACTACTTGAAATACAAAATAAAAAATATTAAATATGAAAACTTTCTCGTAATATATCTTTAACTATATAGCAATGCATGTTCAGTTACAAAGCAATTTTGATTTATTGAATTTGAAATAGTATTTTAGAAATAAAAACGAAACTGGCCATTTTAACAAATTATAGGTACAAAAATAAACTCAGCAGCAGCAATTTATACCCAGTTTCTTTATATGCAAAATAATGCATGTTTATTTTTTGGTTTTATTCTGAAGCTAAACTGAATTTTTGAAGAGAGTTCCAAACCTAACAACTTTATCTTGTTCATGGAAACAGTATATTTTTAATAAATGCTGTTTCGAAAATGATCAGGATGTTTTCATTCACTACCCAAATTTTTTGTATCATTGACTGAAGTGAAATCAGAATTCAATTTTTTTCCATATTTCATTAAGAGTTCAAGCACTATTAAGGTTGATCAACAATACATGAAAATTTGTAGTCAAGTCTTAAGTTTCTTAAGCAAAAGCATTTGAAACATTAGTAAAATAATCATTATAATCACTAACATAAGAAATATTTCAGCAAAAATATCAAATTTCTAAACAACTCTATCCAATCATTGAAAGGAAAAAAAAAAAAAAAAAATAGTTGATATTTTTTAGGTACCTCTGCTTTTTGATAATTCACAATGCCTAAGTTTAAAATTAATTTTGATAAATAAAAATTTTCTTGTCGCTTTCATTTTAGCTTTAATTGAAAGCTAAATGATTAAATTCACTATTTCCAGTAAGAAAAATACTCTGGCATATTTCAAACAGAAATTATATTGATTGGAATCGAAGATGTTGAAATTTTTAAAAAATTTTAATTGTTTGGCTATTTTTTGAGCAATCAACACATCTGTAAACAAAAAATCTCGGTTTTAAAAATCTTGCAAAAATAATATATACATCTGCGAATATGTTATTTCTGGAAAATTAGTAAAATTAAAGTTAAATTAATCTGATTTACACAAGTGTTACTTGTTTATAGCATGAAATATAGTATAAAATTATTTCTTAATCACAGTGTGATAATCTTTCTGACCTTTGAAGTAGGTAATTGATATGTGATCACAGCCAGATGTAGGTAAGTTAAGTATGGTTGACCAGAATTGACATAATTGTCAAAATATTCTAATAAGGGGAAGAAACCATGAAACACAAAACTTTTAATGTAACAAAGGAAATATCAGTTAAAAAAAAAATAAAATAAAATAAAATAAGAAATAAATAAAAATATATTTTTACTGAGACTTTCTATAAATAATTTGAAAAAATAATTTCATTCATTTGAATATGTCCTAAAAGTTTCATTAAAATCCAACAATTTGATTTTTGTAAGAATATTCTAAATTAATGTTTTTAAACAAAAAAAAAAAAAAAAAAGAGTTGTGTAATATGTTATTCATAGTAAATTCTGGTAATAATTTGGTTACCCAATGACGAAAAAAATAAAAATTCTGATCTTTCCTCTTAAACATTTTGATGAAAAAAGAAAAAAAAAATTCATTTTTATTAAGTTTGGGACTTTTTTCTTCACACTATGCTGTTTTTTTTTGTTTTTTTTTTTGGTGAATTAGTAATTTTTATCAGTTTTTAGGCGTCAACATCGCACCAACTATTTTCTTTTAGTTCTACTTTCCAGTGCGCATACCCACTTTTCAAAGCAATACAAACAAAATGTTGCTGTACTTAATTGTAGGTACACCTCCACTCATTTTTTTATGTTTAATTTTGAAATTGAATTTTTAAAAATAAAAGATTAAATTTACTATTTCCAATAAGCAAAATACTCTGGTGTATTTCAAACAGAAATTATATTGATTGGAATCAAAAATTTTGCAAAAAAAATTTTTTTTTTTTAATCTTTCAATTTTTCAGCCATTTTTAAGTGATCGACACATTTGTAAACTAGGTTAATTCTTGGTTTTAAAAATCTTGCAAGAACAGATATCTGTGACATTATTTTTGGAAAATATTAACAAATTTAATGTTAAATTAATCTGATTATAGCATGAAATTTAGAATAAAACTATTTCTTAAACAGTTCAACTTTTTGACCTTTCCAATATATGTATTGACAGATGCAAGACAAGTATGTTGATCACAAGTGACATAACTGTACAAGTTTTCTTTTCCTGTAAGGAAACCCTGAAACACATGACCTTTTAATTAACAAATAGAAATTACCTTGCAAAAAAAAAAAAAAAAGAAAAAAAATTAAAAATTATTTTAAAAATAGGAAGGCATGACAATTTTTTAATTTTCAATTAGTAAATATAATAATCTTCACTTAACAAGTTTTTAAATCCCAACAAATATTTGAAGTATTTTTAAAACTTTATAAATTATTTTAAAAAAATGCAAACAATTCTTTTGAAATTTCATTATTAAAATAGAAAAAAAATTTCTTCAGACTATAATATCTTTAATTTATAATATTTATTCAAGCATTTAAAAGCTCATCAAATCAGTTATAGTGCATATTTTATTTTATTATTGGGAGCAGATTTTCGGAAATAAAGGCAAAATTTTTCATAAAAATGATAGATGATTTGCATTCCCCAATGAGTCCTGTGTTTAACTAATAAAACACAATTATTGCAACAAAATTTAATTTCTTAAAATTTCATATAGGAGAGGGGGGTGTAACAGAGGTAAAAAAAATTTTTAATATTTTTACCAAGATTTTTTTAAATAATGATTTGAAAACTAATTTCATTCATTTGTGAATAAGTCCTGAAAGTTTCATTTAAATCTGACAATTATTTGATTTTTTCAAGAATTTCTAAATGTGGAAAAAAAACTGAGTTATGTACGTTTTCCATTGTAAACTCTCGTAACGATTTGGTTACCAGCGAAATCAGCACAAGATTTTTTTAACCAAAATTTCGAACGTGTTAAAAAAAAATTAAAAAAAAAAAAAAGGATTAAAAATAAAATAATAAAATAATAAAAAATGGAAAAATGGAAAAGTCCGTTTTCGTTTATTTTGGGGCCTTTTTTATTCAGACTATGCTGTTTTGTTTTTTTGTTTTGTTTTTTTTTCAGTGAATTAGTGGAGTTATCTACTTAATTGTTCACTTTCTGTGATATACATTTTTTTTTTTCATGTCAATGAAAAAAATTCTTCGCCACTTCCTTTTGATAGCAATTTGGTCAACACGGTTAAAACTTAAAAGCCCTGGTCTCTCCCAGTAACAACTGCTGTTTAAGTAGCCTCTCCAGCATCAATTCAAAAATCAAAATTATTCATTTCTACTGTCAAATTTTCACTAGCTCATTCTAAGGAAAAAAACTCCATTAATGCCAATTCTGTTAGGAAAAAAACAGTACTTAAGTAAAACGATGTATCAAAATTGTTATAAGCTATTAATTAAATAAATAAAAAATACACCACGTACTCGTCGTGTAAAGAAAGAATGTATCCCAGGGCGAGGTAGCTCAGTAGTAGAGCAACGGACTCTAAGTCTAGCACTAGTTAAGAATGCACAAAACAAAAGAGACAATTTAGTTAAAATTTAATTAACCAAAGGAAAAAAAATAATCTGTTAAAGCACTGCAAAAAATAATGTTACGTTTTCTTGCTTGTCACAAAGAAATCCAAATTCCAGAATATAAATAATGATGACGTAATATTTATTACGAGATGTTGCTGCTGCTGCTACATTTTTCAATATCAACACACACACACACACACACATACTGTAATTACACTGACCTATTTTTATATTTCCTCCGCGAGAAAACATGATTGTTAGAGTAAAAAACAAAGAAAATATTTTGAATTAAATATTTTTCAAATAAGCAATCAAGTAAGATTTACTGAAATTTCCGTTATGATATAAAAAAAATTGAGTCACGTCGCCGCTCCACAAAAATCAAAATAAATTTGAAATATTGGAAAAATGAAAAGTATGCTGCAACAAATTGATTGCTTATTTATTTATGCATCAGCACAGGAGTTTCACAGACAGAGAGAGAGAGAGAGAGAGACACACACACACATACATACACACACACACACACACACACAGAGGCACACACTGAAGAAAAAGGTTATCGGCCAGAATCAGATTCACTTCCCAAAATCAAAACAAACTTCATCGTGGTGATGAAATGAGAAATTATCATCATTCCCTTGTACGTGTCCCCAAATTGCAAAGTACACCTATATAACAAATAACCAACCCGGAAAATTGACAAAAAAAAAACATAAAAGAAGGTTTTAAAACAAAAGTAAAACTATAAAAAAAAGGTTTGAAACCTTTTTTATAGTTTTGTTTCTGTTTTTTTCATAAGCCGAAGCGGAAGCCACTGTCGATGCTTTTGTTTTTCAACAGGCACAAAAATTCCAAAAAGTCTAAAGTTTAAAAACAAAAACAAAAAATTGTTTTAAGGTTAATTTAAAATAAGTTTTAAATTTTGTAGTTAAACTAGGTAGAGACATTTTATTTTACTTTCATTTAAAAATCATCTTTTAATTTTATTTTTTATACATTTTCACACATTTAAAAGTTTAATGATTTTTTTTATCCTTGTTTTCTCGCTTCAGCATTTTTAGTCTTAGTTAATTCATAAGATCGAAACTGACGAATCCATTGAATTTTTGGGTGATTTGTATCATTTATTCTTAATACTTAATTTACTACTACTATTAGCACTAGTAGCAGCAGCTACTGGACTGGATTATTTTAAAATATTTTATACACATGTTGACATTTTAAAAACAGATATAGTATCATATAGTATACAAATTACAAACAAAAAAGCAAAATTTAGAGACCGAAAGAGAGGCCATTTTTTAATTTATCCTGGGTAATGCCCAGTTATCCAGGTTAATTCCAACATTTTTTTTTTTAATAAGAAGTTAACACAGAAGCTTTGATGATTTAAACGAATAAAAAAATCCTTATCACTTAGCTAATCGTTTTTATGATTCGTTGTAAAAACCTTTTTGTTTAAAGGACAATGATTTGAAACGATGACAACAAAAACCAATTAAAGTCTGATTACTTGGCTGTTTTTCAGGCAAAGTGCAAAACGGGATAAGAAAAGAAAAAATGTGAAAGTTAACTATAGGTTCAGAGAGAATTTTCTTCAGATATTGCTAGTTTTCATTTCTTGATAAAAAATAAGATCGAGTGTCAACTGTGACAGATCATCGCAAATTAATTTGCTGAGCTTAGCAATTTTGGTTTCATAGAAAGCTCAATTCCAGAGGCCTTGAGTCAGTCTAAAAAATTACTCAATAATTACGCAAAAAGGAAAAACAGTTTATTTTACATTTAAATGTGAAAGTGTGCAAATATGTAAACAATCACGCCCAAACATAATGAATCAATCACACAAAGATTGTTACATTGAAAAGTAAAACACTTAAATTCTGGTATTGAAAACAAGATTTCACTTTGTGAAGAGCGTTAAGTTAAAAACAAAACAATAAAAGATCACACTTACAGCCAAACTTAAAGTATGTCACAAAGAGGAATAGCTCAAAATTAAAATATTTTAATCTTTTTTGTTTTTGTTTTTTCACTTTTTAAAAGAAATTAATAACCATTGCCATTATCTGATTTTTTTTTCCTAAAACAATAGACAGATTTTCTAGTTTTCATTGGATGATATACGTTCTCCAAAAATTCCAGGGCAGTTTTTTTCCTTCCTAAAAAAATAAATTTAAACATTGATAACCTGAACGTCTTTTTTAATCTCATTATCACCACATATTCAATATTAGTTTTATCAAAACTGGTTTAATGTCACCACAATTTGATTTTGATTAGATCTTTCTTTAATAATTTTCAACCTGCCTCTATTTTTTTGAAGATATAGTGACTTTAAGTGACTTAGTATTTTATCATCTTGTCCTGTATTGTAAAAGAAAAGCTCCTTCCAAATTATGAATATTTAAATGTGAAGAGGAAATATGAAAGAAAAAGAAAAGGCCAAACAGTGATAACTGCACAAATGTCTGTTTTGAGACACACCTGGAGGAAGTTCAAAGAAACCATGTCCAATATATTTTCATGATTTCATATCAGTAATTTTATAACTATAAGGAAACGAACATTGTAAATGACTAGCTTGAATAAAAATAAAGTGGAACAATCTAACAAAACAATCTTGATATTCTGGTTTACTTTTTTGTTCAAGGTACAATAATTGATTAAAAAATGACAAAAGAAAACTATTGTAGGCAGTTAACAGGACAAGGAAAAGAAAAAAATACAACTATAACACAAAACAAAATTTACAAGCACCCTAATTTAAGATAAAAAAATGTGTAAAAAAAAAAAAAATTTTTTTAGAGCCTGCATCGGTCACCAATGAATGTGGGAGAATGTTCTCAGACCAATCTGCTAATAATTAGTCACTGAAATACTGATTTTTGGGTCATGCTAAAAAATTTTCAGCACCTCTTTAAGTTTGTACATGTAAGACTAAGATTTTTGTTAGCATAAATTACAAAAAAAGCTGAAAATCATGCCATGAAACGTAAACAATGTTTTCAAAGAAAAATCATTTTACATGGTAGCATAAAATCTAAAAGCGATTTTTTTTTTTGCAGACTAAGCAGCTTAATCTGTTTTTGCAACTAAGTTAATTTTTATTTAACTTTCTTTAGCCACATCAACAAAAATAAAATGGATTCAGTTGGTACAAATTGTAACATCTACAAAAACACATGTAGACAAGAAAAGACAATTTTTAAAAGCCAACAATTATTTTGAAATTAAAAAGATCTTTGGCTACAGGTTTATAATTTAGAAGGAATTATTAATCATGAAAAGAAAGAAAAAATTGGTTTTAAGTTTAAATAGGAACAATTATTGTAACACAAAAACACCAAGAACTTTAAAATGTTTTAGAAGTTAGCTGAAAGACAAAATAATTTATTATTTTATTCCACAAACCTAGGTTAAACCCACTTAAAGTTTGACCAAATGACCATGTACGATGGTTATTTTTTGAAAAAGCTCCTTGATTAGGCCAAGAACTTTTCTGCAAGCACACGTAAAACACCAGCAGCAAGAATTCAAAGCAGTTTTATTAAATTTGACAGAAAAGTGTGTCCTGTCAATTTAAACAGGAAAATTTCCTTAGTTGATATGTAATTTACCATATAAGCTGGGTCAAGGTTATAATGAAACTGCCTGAATTTTTTTTTTTTTGTTCTGGCACATTCAGTCAGTGATTGCAAAAGATCTCACTAATGATATAGAAAGTCAGAAGTTCTCTAAGTTAATCAAGCTATTTGGTGTGTGTGTGTATATATATATATATATATATATATATATTATTTATCCAACAGATTTTATCACTTAAATGTTATTTCTAGTGGATACCAATATTTGAGCAGATACTCCATTTATCTACCAAATAGTATATTTAGGTTTCATCTGCCAGCTTAAAAATATTCAAGAAATTTTTAAAAGAAAATAAATTATATATATATATATATATATATATATATATATATATATATATATATATACACACACATACATACATACATAGAAACACACACATTTGCTCCCAGGCAGAACAAGAACCTGCACCCCATTTTGCAGAAAAAAAATCCTTGCTGATTAGGAAATGCCAGATAGACACATTCAGGAGAGTAGATGAAAAATAAATAAATACACTGCTTAAATAAATAAACTGAGCATCAAGTAAAAAATAATGTTTAAGTGATACACATATTATAGACAGACACATACACACATTATGGTCTTGGATGTCAAAAACATAAGGTACAAATAGGCATAAAAATCAACAAGAATTAAAACTTTATGAAAGCTTTACACATAAAGCAAAGAACATAAAAGACTTCCTTTCACAGCCAGATCAGTCTTAATATGGAGATGTATGATGTTACAACAAAGAGGGTTGTCACAAAAAAAGTTAAGATTTTTGTCATGCCAGGTGCAAAAATCCAACTGTGGGTCTGAAAGCAATTAGACAAGTTCAATCACCTGGCCATTTCTTTTTAATTTTTGGAACGGTACAAAGTTGATAGAGGAATTATTAGAGTACATGATCACAGGTGATGAGAATTAGACGAATCATATTGAATTGGAAGCATTTATTGTCCTCCAACACAAAACCAGTGCAAAATATATATGTTCAGTAGCCCACGAAGAAAATGTTGGCAACTATGCACTGGGATGCAGTGGATGTGCTATCATTAATTTCATACTATATGGCCTGACAGCTGTAATGCAGTCAGATTTTGTGAAATACTAGACAAACCAAGAAAAGTTGAGCATGACATTAGCACTAGGTGTCACTTTATTGCATGACACTTTCACCCAACACAGCCAAACTGACAATAGAGTGACACCAACAGTTGAAATACTTCACTGCATCAAGACATGACTTTCTCAGAGCTTGCTTTTTTACTTGGTTTTGTTTAAGCCAGTCAGATAGGCAGTGGTTTAGGAATTCAAAAAATACAAATTCTGCTACTTGGTCATGTAATCAGATTTCGAGAAGTAGATCAAAGCTATTTTGCACGCAAACACACGTGGGGGTGCTGAAAATGTCCTGAAGCCACAAAATGTACATGCTATTCAACATATTCACCCAAAGTTCAAACATGGACAAACATTTAGAAAGCTTAACTCTATATAAAAAAAAAAAAAAAAAAATCAAATGAAAATAATGATTTGGAGAAATTCTTGAGAAAACTTAGAGAAATGACCAAACAATAAATTTACTAATAGCACAAGCCCCAAGGTGACGTCTCCCTTCAACAGCTGGCCAAGAATTTCACTTCCAGCATGCAATCTTCTACCTTTCCTTATTTGAAACCTGAATTAGGGCATCTGGGATATCATCATGAACCAGATAGCCAACATTAACAAGAAACTTATGATTAAGGTCACATTGAAACCACCCTCATGTATGAGGATGGGTTTATTGAATAAACTTTTTCTGTTTTTCTAATCTGAATATCAGTACAAATTTGAAGATCCATTAAATTTTTTTTCAACTGAAGGTTTGTTTTTCTTTACTTCTTGTTTATTACCAGGTACACCTAGTGTGTGTATATGTGTGTGTGTATATAAATAATTGCTAATTTCTGAGTATACCCATCTATTAATCCCTATTGTAGACACATTTATGCTTCAATACTAACAGAGACAACCAGTAATTTACACTTCCTTCACCTCTGAAGGAAGTTGTTAAGGCACCAACATATTGATCTGCCCACTATTCTTCATCCATCGCAGTTGTGTGTCAGAGCCTGGGTCTCTAACGATGGTTTTTTTTTGTGCGCTCTTCATGTGGTGTGTCACTGGCATTTTAACCTGTCAAACTACAGCCAATTTCCTCCAACTAGGAGGCTTATCTTGGTTGGTGAACCCATAGCAATTATAGTTTATCTGAGGAACCCTTCTACTCTAACCAGTGACTAGTGTCAAGGAGGTCACTCACCCAGTGGTGCCATGTTACTTTTATTCTTTTGTTTGTTTGATTTCTATTATTATTGTTATTATTATATATAGGCATAGGTGGACTCTAGATAGAGGTAATTTTTTTTATGTCTGTCATACTGCATCTTCAGGTGTAATGGGTATCACTGGTCCCTAACTCAAATGTAAATCTATTCAATGAAATTGCCATTGGCTACAACTACAGCCAACTTTGGAATCTCCTGCATCTCTTCTGGACAGTCTCCTTGTTTAAGTTGGTGAATGCTACCATAATCCTTGCCTTCAGTTCATCTTTAGTGTTACAAGGCATTTTGTTGGTTTCTTGCTCAACTGCATCCAGTACATAATGTGTGGGGAAGGAGTTAGGTGGCTAGATGTAAGGGGTGATGTAATCACAGAAATTGTTTGACAGCCATGAATGGTTCTCTTGCTTGTGTAGCATGGTGCAGAGTCCTGTTGCTAGACATAGGGTCTTTCCAGCAGCTACCCTCTTGACCCAGAGAAGCTTCTTCAAAGCACTTAATGTAGGCCTCTATGTGGAGTCTGAGACCCTGTAGAAAGATGAATAGAGGCATAACCTTGCCATCACTCCAAACACCTTCATAATCACTATTAAACTCTTTCTGAATCCTCTGCCCTACCCTCAGATTGACACCCATATACTTTGAAATGTTCATATTAGAGCTTCCAGGACAAATGCCAAGAATTATAGCATGCCATTTCCACATTTTTGGCATACTGAATTGATTCATGATCATATATATATATATATATATATATATTTACTTTCACATGAAATAATTTAAGTCAATTTTTTAATTTCTTTGTTAGATGTGAACACAGTTTATGACATTCTATATACATACAGAAAATATAATTTAGAAATTAACATTTTATTTTAGTAACAAAATAATGGCTGCCTATGATGTCGCAACTTGATAAATGAAGGCTGAAATAAATTCAATTGACCCATTTGCTATTAAGGTAACATGTACTTTTTATCAGGCACCCTCCTGAAAGGTTAGAGTGTAGGGTCCACAGCAGATAGTAGTTTCTACTCACCAACTATAAACATTTTGCTTAAAAATACATTTTTGCTCACGTTTATGTTTTTAATTGTGACAAAAATATTAGCATTTGTTCACCTATGTAAATTTTATGAAAGAAAAAAAAAAGAAAACCCACAACTCACTTCCCTTGCTACCCATCCTGAAGTATGAAGTATGAAGTGTGTGAGGTCCCAAGAAAAGTAAAATGTCAATATTCTAGGTAGGACTACTTTTTCTTTAATATTAAATGGCTGGATCATTTCCAAAATAAAAAAAAGTAATAATAGGAGACTAGTTTTATGACACTTGAAATATACTCAAGAATATCAAAATTAACAAAGTTTCCAGAATGTGTGAAAATGTAATGCAATTAAGAATGATTTTTAAAAAAATCTAATTTTGAATAATTAAAAAATTTTCTTTGAATTTTCCAACTGACAGCTGATTAATTTAAAAATTATTTTTATTTTCAAAAATCTATTCTTTTTAATTAGGCTTTTTGATTGTTAAAAGACTGAATAAAGAAATAGTGGAAGTATTTATTAATCCCTTTTAGATAAAGAATACAACTATTTCTTCAGATTAGTCAATGAAAGCTTCAGTAAATTGCTACCCAAGTTTGCAAAATATATTTACATGAAAATACAAAAACACTACCTTATCAATAATTGATTTATTTTAATTACTTAATACTTTTCATTTTTTTATTGTTAAAATTAGTTTGTAATGCAACTTATATTTTCCTTTAGGGATTTGATGATTCACACATTCTAATATCAATTATTATAATATTAGAGTGAAGAGAAAAAAACAAAACAAGTTTTACATTGTACTTTCTGAACTGTCTTTTGTTAAAAAGACTTAATAATAGCCAAATTATTTGAAACAGCCTTCTTAAAAAGAATTGGCACACATATACAAAGTTAGAGAAACTGAGACAACAGTTGATCACAGACGAAGGCATTAAGAAAAAAGAAAGAGTAGAAATTACAATTTGGCTAAGTAGGCATTACTATCTGTACTAAGAAAAATACTTAACGATAAAAATAGCATTAATTATATAAAAATTAAAAATAGCTCCTTGATCACCTACGTCCTGAAGAGATACGGCACAGAAAAGAAAAAGGGAGATAATCATTCATGTAACAGAAGACAATTTAAAAGAAAGCAAAAAGAAAAAAATAGAGAAAGTAGGGAATATGGACATCTCCAGCATGAACTAAGAGAACACGTGTGGCTAAAATAAGATTGTGATGAGTTCATGCCATCTGTTGGTTGTAGTAAGTAAAGTACAAAAAGAAATAAAGAAACTGCCATGACAACTCCATGTTATTTTCCAGTCCACGCGTGTCTATTTATTGCATTGTGTAATGACAAAACGTCAACAATGACAAGTCAAAAATCTCATTATCCATTCCTTTCCTTCATCAATTACAAGGAAAATAAGTCATTTTAACACTAACAGTCACTATATTTCAAAACAAACTTTATGTGAAGCTTTAGAGTTGTGAAATCTAATTTTGGCTTTACGTTTCGGTTTATTTGTAAACGCTTAAAAAGAGGATTAATAATAAAAAACACTTCGGTGAACAAACAAAAGAAAATATGAATTAAATCAATAATAATCGATTGATACATTGTTCGATTTTAGACTACTGAACCATAAGCAACAATAAATTATGAATGATTGCTTCCACAATCAACAAATATGTCCTTTAACAAAAAACTGTTCATAATCGTGAATTTATTTTTATTTTTTATTTACTCTTTTTAACTATTTGCATTCAGCTAGAAAATATCTCGAGCAAGTTGATCAAACGTTCGATAAACAAGACGACGATCAATGCCAATACCCAGTCTTTAAAAAATCAGGATGTTGATTGTTGAATCAAACGCATTAATACAGTTAACCCTAACCTTAAATCTAAGAGTGGATTTTTTTCCGTTGTCACCGCCGTAAGGAAGTTCGTTTGAAAAAAAAAATCTGACGTCACACATAAGAGCAAAAGTCAACATTAAATTGAATGTAATTTGGAAAAATAATTAAAATAAGAACAATATTCTTGTGATTTTAAATATTTTAATTCCTATACTATCCATTGAAAACTCCAATTCGTTAATGAATGATAATCAGAAGCCAGATTACAGAAAATCTGGACCTGATTAGGAGTAAAAAATTCATGATAAGGGTAAAAAAAAAGAAAAAAAAAACTTGGTTAAATAAATAAATTCCAAGAAAACATTTTAGATACGAATTTGAATTTTTTTTTTTACTTTTACGATTAAAAAAACTATAACGAAAAAATACTGTGCATTTCCTTATTTCTTTTTATTTTAGCAACATTAAGATAAAAAAAAATCTAATCTTTTATATTTGTACACCCGGAGACACCCGTAAATAAGCATTTGTTTTTAATTCACAATGTACCCAGCTAAAAACTTCTTTGCCTTTAAAAAAAAAAAAAAAATCGCAATAAAATCATTTAAAATTCCAGGATCAAACGGTTTCCCCATTCATTCATTTTTATGGTTACCACGACATAAAGTAGTCAGTTTACTTATTTTTTTGAGTACTAAGAAATCCACTATTTTAAAATTTATTATCATTATTTTAATAAATCGGTTGATCACTGGAAATTTTACCGCTTATTTTAAAAATAAACATAAAATACTTCGTTATTCATTGGGTGAAAAAAATGTTAAAAATAATGAAAAACAGTAACTACAAAAAAAAAAAAAAATTTTATTTTTTACAAGCAGTTAGGTGTGGTTAACAAAATTATCGTAAAAAGGTACTGAAAACAAAATTCTTTTCGATAATTCAAATCCTTTCTCTCATTTGTTGCAAAGATTCGTTTAGTTTGTTTATGTAATTATTTTTCATTCAACGATTCCCACAAAATCGAAAAATGCAAGAGCTTAGAAGTAAAAATGGCTCAATCTTTTAACTTGGGATAATGATTTTCGATCCGATTTGTCAAGAGAAATGAACATAATTCGCCAGAAACACTGCTTTTAGCAGAGATCATACCTTGTGTACAAAAAAAAAAACATTCGAGATTAAATATTTCACTCGTCTTGTTTTTAAACGTGAAACAAAAAAATTTGTATATATTTTTTTAAATTTTGGTGTTTAAAAACTAAAAAGATAGTTGTGTTCAAAACGGAAATAATTCACTTTACAAAATCAATGAAATATAAATACTTTTTTTTTTTTGTTATTCTTCATTACAAGTAGCTCCCCACCCGTGTTCCTTTGTTTTACAAATGAGCACTTAAAAGGAAGAAAATTCAGATACTGCTTTTTCACCCAAATATATATATTTTTTAATTTATACCCAAACATTTAAAGTTTAAAACCCGAGATGAGAAGATATCTAATTTGTAAAACCACAGAGAGAAAGAGAGAGAATTATAATTTTACTGTTGCAAAGAAAAAAAAACAAAACAAAACTGCCCATCCGTACTTGCTATTGAGTCAGACTTCTTGCCAAAGATCGGTACCCTAATTGAAAGAGTACAAGAACTGAATAGCAAGGACGTTTTAATTTTTTTATGTAAGTCCATAAGAGTCTATAGACATCTTTGAAATATTAACAGGAATTGTATTGTCAGAATACTAGTTGGTAATTGTATGGAAGGGCGGAGAAAATAAATAAGATGGCATTTTTAGTTGAGAGAAATGAAATAGCCGAACTCCCATCACTATGGAATGGATGGATGGATGCAGTCACAGGTCTTTGAAGACAAAATAATAAAAACAAATTAAGTGAGAAATTAAAAATAACGGACTCAGATTAATTTTAAAGAAAACAATGACTATCTTATTGGAGTTTTTTTTTAATAAAAACTTAAAGTAATAAGAAAATAAAAAAGCAGGCCACGAAGAAATAAAAAAAATTGACGAATGACAGAAGCCATTTATAAATATTAAAAAAATTTCACTAAATCGAAATAACATTTAGGTTGTATAAAGCAGTAATTTATTTATTTATTTTAATTACTGAAGAAAAAAATTATACAAATGAAAATCTAACGAAAATGTTTTAAAAGAAAAAATTCTTTTATTTCAATATGTCCCAGATGTTTACAAAAAGGTTGTTAAGTTTGTCTTTTTACGTGTTGATTGCTTCTGTAAATTTTTGTTTATTTCTTTAGCAAACAATGTTAACCTTCGAGTGCAAAAATCCAAGTTTTAGGGGATATAGAAAAAAAAATAATTTATGATTTTTTTTTTTTTTACAACAAAATTTTTTTTTAACATTCTGTTTACACAGTTTTTTCTCTCTCCTCTCAGTCTACTTCCACAAATGAGATTTTTTTTAGATTGATCAGCTGGGTATTACAAAAAAAAAATTTTTTTTTTTAATAAAATGCCTAGTTTCATATACATTGAAATTCAAAGTCTAGAAAGATTTTATTTTTTTTTAAATTACCATAATTTTTTTTTATCTTCACTTAGAGAGGGACGATAAATAAATTTTTAAAAATTCGTCCTTTGAAGATGGGGAAAAAATGATTAGCTAAGAAGACCCAAGACTTACAATAAAAATGAGAATTTTAAATTTTTAACTTATATCAAAACAAAAACCACCTCAAAATGTAGTTTCTTTTAAAATCATTAAAAATAATAAGAAAAAGTAAATAAATCGTCGGTAATGCATTTACAACACTTTGCCTTTTTCTTATTTTTCTTTTATTTATGACGGAATAAAAGTAAAAAAATTACTCCAGTCAGATTTTAATTTTATTCAAACATTTTCGAAGATGTTCATTTTTTTTTTTTAACTAAAAATGCCTTTTAAGATTTAAAGTTTAAATTATTTATTTAATTTATTTAATAAATAATGACGATGATGAAAAATGTTAAGAAATTTCATCATTTTCTTAAAACAAAAAAAAAACAAAAAAATTTTTTTTCAAGTTCAAAAATAAAAACTGTTTGAATTTTTAAGTGAAAGAAACGAGTTTTAAATTTTTTGTACAATTGGTCACCAAATTATTGGTACGACGGGGAATGTAATAATAATGTTTAAAATAAAATAAAAATATGAAAGAAAAAGGCTGATTTTTCTTTCCCCACGACAAAACAAAAAAAATTTGTTTATAAGCATAAAAAAATGTATTTTTTTAAGAGAACAGTACTAATTACATAAATCAACAAAAAAGCAAACGGCAGATGAAGTGTGTGTGTGTGTGTAGACAAAAGCAACAACTACACCATCTGTTGTGGCATTTCATCTAACAATTCAATGACCACAAATACGGATGGACGGAGGAACAAAATTTACAATTTCTTGCGTTTCGAATTTTAACATTTGTTGACTATTTCGCTATTATAAAAAAAAAATCGTATGAATCAAAAATTAATTTTTAAGAAATAACTTTAGCAGTGGAAATAATGTGTATTCTAGAGAGAGATTTACAAATGATCCCTCAACGGACTATTTTTTTTTTAGTCAACAAGAGAAGACTAAGAGCCACAATCCTAAAAATAGGTTAATATGAAAATAAAATTTAAAATTTATAATCATTTTACACCAAAATATTTTTTTTAACAGCTAGATAAAAAAATAATTTATTTTTTAAAAATTCTGCTTCTAGAAAATTAAGTGAAAGTCAGTAAACCCCCAACCCCTTAAAATCATATTTCCCAGAAACCATATTCATTGTCTCCTAGAGTATGTAAAGAGACTTTTACGAAACAGCTTTTTTCTTTGGTTTTGTTGGGGTTTTTTTTAGGGGGGGGGGGGCTATTAATTGATTGATTTGTTTTCTGTTTGTGTGTGTGTTTTACCTTTTCTTGCTCATGATTTTTTATTTGCTTGTGTTTTTCTTTAACTTTTTTCGGAGGGGGGGGGCGATTTTAATTTTTACCTGTAAAGACAGACGTTGTAACACACACTGATGAATTTCAATTATTTTAGTTTTCTGAAGGGGGCCCGTTTTGTACAAATTTACCCACCACCAAAAAGACTAACTCTACACAAAAAGGGAAAATTTTCTGTTCAGAACATTGGGTACATCTACATTTTAAATATTGCTTACATAATCTGAGAAAATGTAAAAAAGTCTTTAAATTCATATTTACTTCTACAGTGTTTTTTATTATTGCTTTTCTAATAAAAGTGGTTATTGAAATAAAATTTGATTTTATTTGCATCCTTTCTTATTGCAGTTGCATCAATAGAAAACAATAGGTAAAAAGAATGAGCTTAAAAAAATGCATTGGCATAATTAATTGTTTACATTCACAAAATTCATAAATTGAACAAAAAAACAAAATAAAAAGTTTAAAAAAATAAATAATCGTTTGGTTAATAATATTTTTATTTTTTGTAACATTAATTTTTTAATTATCAACATATTTTTCTAATACACGTACAAAAATAAATTCGCACCACGTAAATTAAAATGAAAAATAGTTTCTCTTTAAAAAAAAATATGCGATTTCATTATTTTTGCTTTTAAGATCCTCAAAAAATTAATTTAAAAATTCAATGTGTTTAAAAGATAAATATAGTTTAAATAGAGAAAATAAATTCTTTAAGTAATAAAAACTAAGATAATCTAATTAATAATAATAATTTTAAAATTATTAATGAAATTCATTTCAACAGGAGGAAAATGTTTTCGATATTTCCAAATCTGTTATGTAAATTAAGTTATTAACTGATTTACTTTGTTTGAAGATATCTAAATATTTTTACATAGAAGTGTTCAATCCAAAAGAAATACTCATAGAAAATATAAAAATTCATTAAAATTTTTTTTTTCCTTTATTTATGACGGAATAACGATTGTTACGTCGATTAAATGAATAGCCACTAATAAAGAAACATTCATTATTCATTCCACTTCTTGTTTTTCAAACGAATTGATGTTTTCTTTTTGTCAATTTCATATTTATTTAACCTATAAATATTTTCTAGACAGAAAACACTTACCTCACTCTTGCTACATGCCTGGTAAATTTCCCTATCGCTTTACCAGTCTGCATTAGGGAACATATAGAGATCTAATCTAGGGTTTTCTAAAGCGAGGATCTTGTGATTGTAAACTCTCCTTGTCGGACTCCATGTTTATGTCAACTTTAAATGCAGAAGAGTTCGCACTTTGTTTTATACCGGAGAACAGCAACTGATTGATTTCTAGTCGCTACGGAACCTCAAACAGTCTACAATTTCACGCAATTTCAAATTTTTCTTGGTTTTCTACTAGCAAAATTTGCAAATGCAAATCTAATTAATTCCTGTGGGCACTTAAGACGCGTTAAATCTCTAGATGCTCTTTTTTGAAAAAGTGAGATCCGTCATTAACTGATAAACCTAAAGTAATTTTTTTTTTTTTTACACTGTATCACTGCAGCAGTAGTTTCATTTGTTTGTATTTCATTTGGGATTTTATAAGCATGTAGAAAAAATGGGTACTCCTGACGAATTTAATAAATTACATCTAATTTAAGTCCGTTTTGGCACCCCAAAAATTAAATACGGCTGTTTAGAAAACTTAAAAATTAACTGACCTGTGTTTCGGATTTTACAAGTCTATAAGAAAAAAGCACAATGGGCAAAAAATAAAGTCTTTAAACATTCTCGTCCAGCGTTAAAACAACTCCCCTCAGGAAACGCTTTTAGAGCAGTTATCAAGTTTAAAAAAAAAGCAGATAAATTCATAAAACATGCTTGCTGAAGATTTTGCAAGTATAAAAATGTATTGTATGAGAAAGACTTTTAACCAAGATAGAGCCACTTAAGCCAAATACATAAAGAAATTGATGATGATGATGATGATGATGACTGAATTTTATCATCAATAGTTACTAGTGGCTTACACCTAAGCTGAAGTGACATCAAGTTTCCTCAATACTCTTCCACTCTTATTATTCTTAGCTGTTTTCAACAATGTCATTTTGTAGAAGTTTCCAAATCCTCCATTCTTCCATTATTTTTTCCCAGGCTCTATGAAATTGTTCCTAGTTCTTCAATAATGATTGACACTACCATCTTACAAGTTTGTCAGATTGTTACTTATAACTGCAATAGTAACTGGTAGTTTTCAGTGTCCACACACACACACACACACACACACACACACACACACACACAGAGTGTGTGATTGGAAAGTAATTCCCTATTCTATGTATGAGTGGCCAGCCTGGAGTCCTGACTTAACACCCTGCTGTGACATTTTTCTTTGGGGTTGGTTAAAGGATTAAGTCTACTATGCCAAACCAAGACTTTGGGAGAACTTGAATTGCAAAATAAAAGAAATTATGTGTTCCATACCAGAAAAGTTCCTGGTGAAATCAGTTGATGTGATTCCTGAGCAGCTCAACAAGCTGGTAGCGAAATCTGTAGCCCATATCAAATTTTAAATAAAATCACATCTTTCCTGTCATATCCATTTCTTCTAAAATTATAGTGAATAAAAATATAAGCATTTTAAAATGTGGAGCTACTTTTCAATCACCCTATATATATATATATATATATATATATGCATTGTATGGTTGAACTCAGAGTTGTGCTGTTAGTGAGGACATAAATGTATATTTATTAATATAATATATATATGATACAAACTGATATATATATATATACCTAAACTTATTTATAAATGGAACTTTGCCTGTGTATGTGTGTATCCGTTACCTATAGACTCCAAAACAGCTGAACCGATTTTCTTGAAAATTTACACAGTTGTACTATAAGCGCCTGCGAGTGTTCTTAGCTAGGTTTTGTGTCGAGGTACCCTTGATAAATATCGATAATTGAAAAAATCGGCTTATAGAAGGAGTGGTCTGATTTTGATCAAATTTGATACACTCATAGACAAAGACATAAGAAACGATATTCAGAAGTTTCAAGGTTGCAGTTCTTACAATAGTGCAGAAAATTGATAATATATATATATATATATATATATATAAATTGATACCAGGAAATCAAAATTTGACTTACATCCATTCATTTTTCTTTCAGTCTACGGTTTCGCTTTAACTGGAAACATTTTAGTCTTTTGTGTCAATGTCCAAAGAGTCTGAGCTCCAGAACCATGGATTAGTTTTAAAGCTTTCATTACACTCGAGCAACACCAGGCTATACTGCTAGTATATATATATATATGCCATCAACATTAATTATTTGATGAGATATTGTTCTTTCAATGTCAAAACAAAATGTACCATTTTGTAGTAGTTTGTAGTTTTCACAAGTTCTAACATAATAATTAATAATAAACATTCATTGCTCTATTTTTATATTGAGCACTGTTTAAATTAATGTTTTGAACGTTGCAATTTTATGTTGCAATTTTCTTTCTTACTCATTTGGTTATTTATATATATATATATATATATATATATATATATTAATGTATACTGGGCAGCAATCTTTCATTTAAACATGTTTTGTTAAAAATAACTGACAGATCATTAAGTTTTGATTTAATATTTCCAGTATTCTTACATGTTTCCTTTTTGCTGGAAATAAGGAATGTAAAAATGTTCCATAATTTTCAACTTTCAACCTCTTCACAGGCCATTGTCAAGCATGTTATTTTTTTGCTGTTATGTTCTCATCATGCGGTGTATATCGACTTGAAACGACAAATTGGGGTGATGAGTTCAAATTCCAGTTGAATTCCTTGCATTCACTTATGCATACATACCCTTGGGAAAGGTATTAATCTGTCTCTTCCCTCCAGTTATGGGTTAAATAATAGGACAGATTGGGTTCTATAGCCTTGGCAGGCAACCAGTGTACTGCAGAAAGCAATGGCAACCTACTGCGGGATAATCTTCTGCCCAGTCAGTCATAACTCTTTGGAGATGTGATCGCCCAAAGCATGTATCACGTATGGCACTTAACTGACTGACACTCCAACCTCTTCAGATGATATATGTTGGAATTCTCAACCAAACACTTTAATTAGTAGATTGTTCTAATTCCATGTGCCATGACTTTTTTGGGAATATCTCAGTTTTAATTAATTCCCTTCAGTGACTTAACTCTTCAATTTTTAGTTCCTTCTGCTGTGGCCAGGTATTGAACTCACAAGTGTTTGGATCACGTCACTTTTGGTATTACTCAACCAGTGCTTTTATCCACTGGGCCAGTGAGTGAAGTTGTGAGCATTTTTTACCAGATCATTTAATCTAAATATTTCCTCTTCATGACAATACATTAAAATGAACTTTAATAATTCTGATTTATTTTACTGAAACAAACTACTAACATTACTTCAAACATGTAAATTAATGAATAAACCCTGTGTCTTATTTTGTTAAAATGACCTGTGTGTTTCTTTGTCATTATCATCCTTCATTGTGCCAAGCACAATGAAGGATGATAATAGCACTGGTAAATCAACTTTTCATTTTAACCCCTGACCCTCCTGCCAATATAGCTCTAGGCTTGTAGGAATTAATTTCACTGTTTGTAAATAAACAGTTATGACAACTCAAACATATATGCCTAATAAAATAATGTTTATGTAGTAATAAGAAATATTGCTGAATTGAAGAAAATCTGTTAATTGCTTAAATTATAGAGAACTACACAAATAATAGAGATTTGACAATGCATATCTACAGATTAGAAACTTTCCTTGTGAATAAAAATAGACATTTTTTAAAACTTTTAGATTGAAATGTCTCACCCAATCCAGCCCCCCCAGCCCACCACAAAAAAAAAAAAACAGATCTAATTTTTCCACTAGAAGAAAGTTTGTCAGTAGATACTGATCTTCTTACAGATCACAGAGGGAAATTGGAAGAGTAAAAAGCAATAGAAATATCTCGATCTTGCTAGAGGCTTGAAAGATTGTGAGGTGTCATTGGTGTGCTTGGAAGAGACTTGCAAAGAGAGTGGAAAAATTAGTACTCTGGCAAATGATTGAGACAATTCAGAGAACAACATTAATAAAATTAGCTAGAAATACAAAGGCAAGTTCTGGATTATCAAGAAAACTTGCTGCCACTTGATCTTTGCTGGTAATAGATTTTTCTTCTATTCACCAAGATTTCTTCTTACTATAAACATTATTTTAGTAAGTACATATGTCTGAATTGTGTTTTATCGCGAAGACGGCAGTACGATACCGGATGATGTCTGCTGAAGTTTCTACAGCACAATATCCGTGCTAATGGATATTAAGTGCATACAAGACAAACACAGATAAGACAAAACAACAATAATAAGAAAAGAGGAGAGGTTAAGTTGTTAGATTAACAGAGAGCACAGTTCAATAATAACCATCAATGACTGCTATCAATCTTTATATAACTATTTCAGCCCACAAACCATTCTCTATTCATTGAGAGCACTAGAGAGGTGGCAGCCACTCTACAACAAATAGACATTACTATTTATATACAAACAGTGAAATTCATTTCTACCAGTTTAGATTATTGAAAGTCTTATTAAAATAAATATACCTTTCAGCAGCAATTGAACCTGCATTGTTTTCTTTCAATTAGATTTGCCATTAGCACATGATCTTCAGTAGCCAAAATGGTAATGGCATGCCAAGTTTCCCAGCAAAAATGAAGTCAGATTCAATTCCAGAGAGGAAGTTATATTTTAATGAAACTCTTGATGATCTAAGCTAGTAGATATTAACCTCACAGTCAATAAACATGAATATCTAATCAAATATGTGCATCCACTAAAATAACAGGTATAATAAAATTGTAATGCTTCGAAAAAGAAAGAAAATATATTGGTTTTCTTGGCTCTCCAAGGTCCACTGTAGGCATTAGTATACCCGTGACATATACTAATCTGAACATAATAAAAGGAAGGACTAGAATAATCCAAATAAATTAATTCCAAAAGAGTTATACATGAAATCATTTTAAATAGAACACTAAAGTAGACAAATATAAATCATACTAAGATGTGATACCTATATATATAGTGTACTGAGGCAGCAAATAATTTTCTAGACATATACTGTTAAATATAAGAGACAATGAATGTCTATTATATTTAATCATGAGCCGTTCTAAACGTCATATTTTGGCTTTAATTTCATTTGAAAATAAAGACAAAAATTCTCCAACATTTGGATAATTTTTATTAATTTGGTTCTAAGCTTTCGGCTCACATGAGCCGTCTTCAGAGAGGTTATTAAGACGATAATACAGTAACCTCTCTGAAGATGGCTCATGTGAGCCAAAAGCTTAGAACCAAATTAATAAAAAATTATCCAAATGTTGGAGAATTTTTGTCTTTATTTTCAAATGAAATTAAAGCCAAAATACAACGTTTAGAATGGCTCATGATTAAATATAATAGACATTCATTGTCTCTTAAACAGTATATGTTTAGAAAAAATATATATATATAACCTGTCTGCCTTAATTTTTCTTATATATATATATATATATATATATATATATATGCACCTGATGATTATGTAATGCAAGAAACTCCAAGTTGGGTCATCATCGACATAGGATAATATATATATATTTATTAATAAATAATAACTCTGTTTATACTACATAGAGCACTGTTTTATTAACACCAGAATGATATTTTTATACGTGTGTATTCATAATTCCCTTGACTATATATATATATATATATATATATATATATATATATATATATCTCAGCATGCAATGTGGGTATAGAAGAATCCAAAGGAGTATCCTGTACATACAGTGGTAGGATAACTCTCTAAGAGAGCTCTAAATATATATATGTATATAAATACATAGAGCAAATATCAGAAAAATTAAAGCAAACACGTTATTTCATGGAAAATCGGGAATTTAGGTTTATTTCCGGTGCAAAACCATCATCAGTTTACATCTTTATTTTACAAAACATTCGAAAACTTTGTAAAATAAAACGGAAGCTGATGATGGTTTGCCTGAAATAGGCCTAAGCTACCGATTTACCATGAAATAACCTGTCTGCCTTAATTTTTCTTAAGAAATGTGGATGTGTCTAGCCACACTGATGAGCTGTAATACAGCGAAACAGGCTTGTATGTGGATGACTAATATATATATAGTCAAATTTAAAATTAAAAAAGTTAAAATTTCCCTTCTCTGATTCCATGCGCCTACGGCTTAGGGGGGTAGCCACTGGTACCAACCAAATCAGTTGAGTTCCGATCCCAGCCAGAAGCAAGTGGATGTGTCTCTAGCCACACTGATAAGCTGTGATATAGTGAAACAGGCTTGTATGTGGATGACTACAAGTACAAAATTTTATCACAAGAAATAAAGTTAATAATTTCATACTTACAGGAATTTTTAAAATGATGGAATAAAAAGACTGACTGGTTTCAATCCCGTTTTTCGTCAGGGTCAACTGATATATAATTAAATTTGTTATACAATTAAAAATTAAACTAAAGATATGTTAGTTGCGAAAATGATTTTCATTTAAATACAAGAAACAATGACAATATACTTTTGTTTTTTAGATGTGGGAAGACATAAAATTTATGTGTGTTCCTAATCAGAATAGACTTAGAGATTCACTTTACAATTTGATAAGTAGTTCTATTTTTAGGGACTACATGCTTTCTTCGTTCACCCTTAACGGTCAAAGTGTCTTCCTTAACGGTCAAAGTGTCAACCTAATTTTAACCTAATTTTATTTTTATTTTTTTTATTTTTATTACCTCTCTCTAGATCCTGTTACCTTTGATGTATACATCCTTGTACTAAAAATGTTCTTTCAGCTTGACCTCTTATATCTTGACCTCTTCTCATAGAAAAAAGAGAAAGGGATGAAGAAAGAAAGAAAAAAAAACTTTTATATTTTTGGTCTGACTGAGCAAAGGGGCTTTTTCGTAAATCTACTATATTTTATATTTAATTCAGTATGTATTTAATTCTAATTTTTTCCTTTTAATTTATGAATAACATTTTTATTTCCTCTAATCTCTACATCCTAAGAACAATCTTTCAAATATCTCTATTTAATTTTATTTAATTATTACAAAAAATTTTAAATATCAATTAACTTATTTTAATTAATAATATCTATTCAATTATTATTTTTCTTAAACAAATTATTGGGTATGCATGTTGATAAATAAATAAATATAGTTTGTTTTTTTATCCATATTCTAAGGAAGATGAACATTTTGCAATGTTTGCATATGGCATTTATTTCATTTACGTTTTATTTAATAGATTTTTTTATTCTTAAGAAATTTAATAATATATAGTTTTCGTATAGATAATAAAAATAGGAAATTTAGTCTTTAAACGACCCATATCTTCTACAATAATCCAAAATTAGTTTTTCTGACATTTATGCCCTATTTTCTATACAATTATTCATTAATTCATTCATGTTATTGAAATATCAGTATTACTCTCGGAAAACTGCTCAATTTTTAACATCATTGCCTTTTTTATGACCATCTTTAATAATGCCTTTTTATGACTAGTTAGCCAATTTAAAAAAAATGTTTATATTTTTGAATTTTTGCCACATAGTTTTACATGTCTGATGATCATGTAGCAGAAGTTTAATTTTGTGGGCAAACTTCAGTGTGGTCAAACATTTTCCTTGAACAACTTGTTATGTTGACTCTTAGGGTTTTGTCGATTTTAGCAGCTTATAAATTTGATAGTTTGACTTTGATAATATGAAGTTGAAAGTTGATGCCCCAATAATTTTCTATGCAAATAAGCTAAAAATATAGACAAATCAGTACAGTAATATATTTATTTGAGTATTAATAAAATTGCTTGACATAATAATAAAATTGTGATGCCTTTTCATTATTTTAACTTGATGTATTTAAGATTAAAATAGTCTTAATTGAATCCTTATTTTAATTCTCTTGATTTTATTATTCCTTTACTCAGTTTAAAATGTTGTAGAGACCATCTTCCTTCAAAAATGTTTTCAAAGGCCTGTAGCATTTAAATTATTTGGAACAAAGATAATATGAAACCAAAAATAGTTTATTAGCATAGAAAATTATATGGCACCAACATCATACTCTCTCTCTCTCTCTCTCTCTCTCTCTCTCTCTCTCTCTATCTATCTATCTATCTATCTATCTATCACACACACACACACACACACATTACACACACACACACACACACACACACACATGCATCTGCCTAATGGGAACCTCAGGAACCTCTGAACTCTCAAATCTGATTGGAGGCTCCAGACAGTGCTTTGTGACCCTCACTATTTTATCAACATTAGCTTCTTTGTTCCTTTTTTTTTTACCTACATACATTGCAAATTAAATTAAGCACAACTAACTATTAAAAAATGATTTTGTTGACATTATCCTGGGAAATTTTTTCATCCAAATCTGTGAATTTGTTTTGCTCATGCTAATTCTAAAAAAAAAAAAAAAAAAAAAAACACTATAAATTTTATTAACTCTTATCCATAATGTTGAATGTTAAAATTATTCAACTTTTTTTTAAAAAGAAAAATCTTAAGTTGATGTTAAAAATTTCTGCAAAACACTGCTGATTTATTTAAGATGTAATGATCTATTATGACATGCCTCAAATTAAATTTGCATTTAGATATATTTTATTAATTTTAAATTTTTCTAGTTGAATTGTTTACTGATATTGTATGTGACCCATTATTGTACATAATTAGCTTACAATAACATCTGTATATTATATGAATACTACATTATGAGAAACTGAAATGTAGTTGAGTGAGGGAGCAGATATAGATTCTTAGGACTGTAATATAGATTTGGGGGTGGGTACAAGACCCTTGCACAGACCCTGACATGAATATAGATTTAGCTATGCTTTTAAAATATATAGCTAAATCTATATTCATTTGTTGTGCCGCTATATATGAAGTCATTTGAGTACTTTGACATGGTGTAATGGTTAGAAAACTTGTCTTACCATATCAGTTATAAATGAGTAGTGAGTTCAATCCTCACTATGTGCTCTATACTTTTGGCCTTGTACTAAATCTAAGCATCTCTTAGAAAATCCCTATTTGGTGATGAGGGCACAAGACCTTTACACTGGCCCTAACTTCAGGAGTATCTTTTGTTGTTTCACTACATTCAGTGTTTATTGGTTTTTAATGCCCAAAACATGCTAAGTTTTTACTTTTTTTTACCTGTATGCAATAAAAGACTGGTTAAATTTATAGCTGAAGTATACAGGATAATAAAAATGACAACTTAGGAACAAAATAGAAAAAGAGGATCTATTAATGACTCAGGAGAGTTGACACATGTGACTCACTAGCAGTTCAACATAAAAGTCATATATTCTGTTCATCTATGTCTGTAGTGTCCTGGGTAGAACAATAAACTACATCAAGGCCTCTGATCAGGAGGTTGGAGGTTTGGAGAAGAATGGAACTACCTCTTAATTCCCAGGTTCACCCTGATCCTAGGTGGTAGCACCTGTTAGGGCAAGGGCAAATAGGGAACACCAAAACAAAAACAAAACACTATAAGAGTATAAAAATAGATAGTTATAGTAAAATTACCAACAATACATTTTACCTGTAGTTAAAGCCATACAATTACATTGAAAATATATTTAGTTTTGAGTTTGAATTTGAGTTTTGTTTAATGGCATATTAACCTCTGTGGGTTATCTAATGCCAAAGAGGTGGAGATTTAAGGTATTTTTTTTAATATTCAGTTATAGTGAGAAGGTTGATTTAGTCAGATTTTAATGATTTTTTTTTTTTAATTCTTTTTTTTTATTTTAGAAAACTAAAAATGTCTTCTAGTTTGGTATTCAAGAATGTTTTGCTGAGAATATTTTTTTTCCTTCAAAAATGTGTTATGGTAAAAATATTTTCATCAAAAATGTATTGTTGGTAATATTTTTCCTTCAGAACTGTATATTTTTCTATAAACGTCTATTTTTATGTATATATTTCTATAAAAGTGTATTTTTATAATTTCATAGTATTTTGACCCCAGTTTGGGGGGGGTTAACTATTTGCCCATAGCTGTAACTCTAACAGGTGCTACCAATCCAGGTCAGGGTGGATCTGGAAACAGCAGCAATTAAGAGATGGTTCTATGCTCTTCACAATCTCCCACCCAGAGGCCTTGCTGCAGGATGCAGTTTATCGTCATGCCCAGGACCGAAAATATATTTAGTTGAAGCTACAAAATTATGTTCAAAATATTTAGATTTCAGCATTAAATAACCCATAGACGTTATGCTGCTAAACAAAACAACGAACCATCTATTTTTTATATACTCTTTTGTATTAAACTGATTCCACCATCACCCTTTTCTGGTGAGGAGGATGGTTAGACACCCAACAGAATTAAAAACAAAACATGTTTATGAGTGAATAAACTTTCTTGTGGGTTCAATGCCCCTTTAGTACAATGGAGTAGACTTGGTTCTATAGCTATGGATATATCCAGTGCACTAATGCCATGGCATCACTGAGCAAAAAGCATCCTAGACTAAAGTCAACAGCTATGGTGGAAAGTTCTTCAATAAAGACCAGACTGTGATATGTTCCGCGATTTCCTATGCGATATCTCTTGGGAAAAAGTGTTCAGTCTCCCAGTTGAGGATTGCGCCTCTGAGGTCTCTTCCTGGGTGAAAGCTGGCTTCGATGCCATCATACCAATCAGGAAGTTCCATCCCAAACCTCATTACTCTCCCTGGTTCTCTCCTGCCTGTTTGGTCGCCATTGTTCCACAGAAACTGCTCCTTCTGGCTATTTCGGAGCCATGGGTGCCTGACCACAATCGGCTTCTATTTGCCTCTGCTCGTTATGAGTGTAAGAGGATTCTGAATGACATTAAGCTTTTGTTTGCTGAGAGAATGAGGCAGTGCATAGTTGCCCACAAATTCAGCTCTAAAGACTATTGGCGGCTCTGCAAACGGGTGCTGAACAACAGCAAATCCTCCATCCCTTCCTTGATCAATAAATTTGAGGTCTTCATGGTATCTGTGAACAAGGACAAGTTCTTTGCTCACAGATTCTCACTAAACTCCATATTTGACGCATCTGAAGTACCTGTACTCGACTTCTGTCTTAAAACTGAGGTTCAACTGAAAGATGTTTATATAACCCCATCTCTGGTATCTAAGATAATATCAAAACTTGACCTCCATAAAGCGAGCAAAGGTGATGGAATCCCAGTCATTGTCCTGAAGAAATGTACCCCTGAACTCTCCTCTGTCCTCTCTAAACTTTATAATTACTGCCTTTCTGCTTCTTGTTTTCCTGCCTGCTGGAAGTCCTTCTCTGTGGTTCCTGTATTTAAGAACTCAGGAGAACTCTCATATCCATCCAATTATTGCCCTATCAACCTCCTACCAATTTTCGGAAAAGTGTTTGAGGCTATTATTAACACTGAAATAGTTCAACATCTTACTGCCCATAGACTATTCTCAGACAAGCAGTACAGCTTTGCTTTGCCATGTCTACAGCCAATATGCTAACAACCATCACAGCATATATATACCAGGTCCTTGATAAGTCCAGCAAGGTTCATGCTGTTGCCCTGGATATCTCCAAGGCTTTTGATAGGGTTTGAAATGCTGGCCTTCTGCGCAAGCTACAGAGTTATGATATCACTGGATGCTTGCTTAATCTGATCCAATCTTTCCTATCTAACCACATAATGAAGAACGACTTGAATGGGCATGCCTCCACATCCTACCGCATGAATGCTGGTGCCCATCCAGGGCTCTATCCTAGGCCCGATGCCTTTTCTGATCTTCATAAATGATCTCCCTGACGTGATCAAATCCCAAGTAGGTGTCTACACAGATGACATCACCATTTATTCCCACATCAGTAAGAAATCTGGCAAGGCAGACAAATATAACCTCACTGCTGATCTTGAGACGAACCTTCACTCTGTGGTAGACTGGGGTAAAAAATGGCTTGTAAATTTAAATGTTTCTAAAACAAAGCTGCTATCTGTCAACCATCACAGGCAGTCTCTTCCCCCCCCCCGCCATAAGCTTGGACCAAGAAAGTCTCCCTGAAAGCAATATACTGTGCCTTCCTTGGCCTCACCCTATCTTTCAATCTCAAATGGAATCATTACATTATATTGAGTCAATAGCAAAATCCACTGCTAGGAAGGTTGGGTCACTGTGTCAGGTCAGGAAGTTTTTTCCGCCTGAATCCATCATAAATCAACCATCTGACCGTGCATAGAATATTGTTGTCATATCTGGTCAGGTACCCCAGCTGTTCATCTCGGGGTTTTCAACAGGCTCCAAAGGAGAATCTGTAATGTGATCGGTCCAGACCTGGTAGATCAACTCCAGCCACTTTCTCACTGGCGGGATATGACTTCCCTCTGTCTCTTCTACAAATATTTTCATGGCTTCTGCTTCGATGAACTTAGGTCACTGGTGCCCTCTCCACAAGAATGTACTCAAGCAACCAGACTGGCAACAAGGTGCCACCTTTTTAAAATTAAATCTACTAAATGTAGCCGACAATTCTACTCCAACAGCTTCTTTTCTTGCACTTCCCACCTGTGGAATTTCCCTTCCATATACTTGCTTTCCTGATAGCTACAGCCTCTAGGAATTTAAATGCAATGTCAAGTTCTATCTCTTATTAACTTGACTCCAGTCTTTTCTACATCACCCCATGTATCTTGTTCTTTTCCTTTCTCTCTACCTTAGCAACTGTCTTCACACCTGTGTTCCCATCCTTCTCTTGCCCTTTCTCTGACACCCTCTGAAACTGGTTTGTCTTTCTCTTCACTCTCCTCCTGCCTAAACTTTTACTCTGTTATGTAGCCCCTACGCATCAGTGGCGGTACTGCCTTGTTTGGGGTGAAACAATTAAAAATTAAAAAAAAATGAATTTCTAAATGTCTACGACTAAAACAAACGCTGAAGTTGGGGGTCATTGGCTGTGGTTTGATTTGGAAGTGTGAACTTTTTTAATGCAAGGTTTTCATTGGTTAGCAAAAAATTTCACACTGGCTTGCAAAATTTTTTTCTGAAATTTGCTAGAGTGGTGAAGAGAGTTATTATTGTTATTTTCTAAATGGTCCAAAAATAACATGTGGTAGATGTACAACTATGTCCGCATGTATTTTGGCAGTATTTGGTTGTTTGTCAAACAAAATTTCTGATGGGATTTTATTGGTTGGAAAATATGTATAGAACTTAATTCCTTGTAAGTCTTTGATGATTTAAAAGTCAACTGCATTTTTTTTTTATGTGCCATATCTCTTCAGGATGTGGGGGCAGTAGTTGCTTTATTTTTGCTTTCGATCAACATGGCTGATATTAACTTCCAGAAAAGGAATTCATTATTCCTTCATTATTCCTTCTCAGGCTAATGTTTTTCACTGACATGAAGTGGAAAGATTATATTGAATTTATTGCTAGGTCTGTTGCTACAAAGGTTAGTTCACTGTATTGTGCGAGACAATTTTTCTTACTATTCATTTTTCTTACATATTTATAAGTTGAGCAATTATCTATGCATTGAATATTGCTGAAACATCTGCTCTGGTGCTTCTGCTATATATTTAGAGATTCTTGATAAAATCCAAAAAAGCATCTGCAATGTTATTGGTCTTGACCTGGCATCATTCACTTTCCTACAACCATAACATAGCATTTCTGTGCCTTTTCTATAAATATTTTCATGGTAATTGTTCTGATGAATGTTCTTCTATAGTACATAGACTTTATGAATTCAAGTGCAGTACTAGATTGGCAACTAGGTCTCTTCATTTTAAGGTTGAAATTGCTAGCTCCAACAGTAACTTTTGTACTGACAGTTTTTTCTCTCACACTTTACACTTGTGGAACTCTCTTCCAGCTTCTTTCTTTCCAATCAAATTTGATTTTCAAAAATTTCAATGCAATCTAAATCATTCTCATCTGTCTTCTTAATTCCTGTTATGTCTGGTATATCCCAACAGTTTCAGTACTTGATACGTGATACACCATTACACAGTTAGTGGCTTAGCAGTTAAATACAACTCAGCTCATTTGCATAAGATACTACACCCTCCATGAACTGGAGGGGTTGTATACCCTTGTTTTTCCTTTTGCTACTCTTGATTTATATAGCTCTTGCTTTTGCTCCTTTCTTCATTGGTGACCTTAGTTTATTTTTCATCCTCGTCTTTGTCAGTTTTTTCTTCTCCACTTATGTCCATTTCTTGTTCATCCTTGTCACTGTGATTTTCTCTCTCTTCTTGAGCCTGCATTTCTGTCCCTTTCATTGTAATTACCTTCCTCCTCCCAACTTTGGTCTTTCATTTCCACATCGTCTGACAATCCTTTTTCTAAATTGATCCACATGAGCCAAAACATACTGCCCCTTGTTCTTGATCAAAGTCATATTATTGCCTCTCTGCAAAAGAAAGTTTGCTTCTCCAGATTTTGTACTTTTGTCTTTCTTGTACCATATTCTCTCCCTTGTGGTGAAAGACATGGTAATGCCAGCTCTAATCTGTCTAACTCTGAGGGCTGATGGGCTCAACTTCCTCTCCGCCTGTGGTATTGACCTATAACTGATGAGCATTTTTGCTAGAGATGCCTTGGTGTTTTCTGTGACAGGTGAGAATGCCTTCAATGTCATTTTAACTATCTGTACCATCCACTCTATGATTTTGTTGGATTGAGGATGGTACAGAAGAGTTTTATATAGCATGCAGGCTGCTGCCTCAACCATGTACACAAATTTTCATCCCAAAATTCAGGAGCGTTATCTGACACTAATGTTTACAGTACTCCATGCCTTGTAAATGCATCTCTCAAAACTATTTGACTGTGAACACTCTTCAGTCTTTAACGTTGGTGTGTTGTGGTGCAGTGGATATCGACTTGGAACAACAAATGGTGGAACCGCATTCAAATTCCAGTTGAATTCCTCACATTCACTTACACACAAATACCTTTGGGAAAGGTATTATTCCGTCTCTTCCCTACATTTATGGGTTAAATAATAGGACAGATTGGGTTTTATAGCCTTAGCTGGCAACCAGTCTACTGCAAAAAGCAATGGCAAGCTACTGTGGGATAATCTTTTGCTCAGTCAGTCATGTCTCTTTCGAGACATGATCGCCTAAAGTGTGTATCACATATGGCACTTAACTGACTGACTTCTAGCCAACCAGAGTACACATCTACCATCATGAGAAATAATCCTATACTACTGACATGTGCATCATTTATATGTACTCTAAGCCATGGTTGTGCCACTTTAGATCATGAATGAAACTCTTTTTGCCTGAATTTTCTAATTTCATTGCATTTTGGACATTTATTAATAAACTCTTCAATATCCTTTGCATAACCTGGCCACCATGCTTGTAATTTTAATCTTCTGCATGTTGCCTTAACCCCACAATGTACATCATCATGTACCCCTCTCAATATGCCTGTTTTAAATGTCTGCTGGGATACTATCACTTCTCAATTGAATATAATTCCATTTTCAATTGTCAACTTATGCCGTATTTCCTTAAAGGACCACAATTGGACAATTGTTCCACTTATTCCTTTTTCTTTCACTTATTTTGCTCAATACTGGATCTTGTTAGGTTTCATTTTTTGACCTGTTGACCGGAAGTACGTCTGTCACTACCCATTTAATTATTTTGTCTTCCTTAGTTCTATGTTCTTCATCTGTTCCTTTTATAAACCATAGTCTTGACAAAGCATCTACATGAAGGATAGTATTTCCCTTAACATATAAAATGTCAAAATCAAATGCCATGATTTTAATGGTCCAGTACAAAATTCTCAAGGACGTAACCTCCCGCAACTTCTTCCTTTGGTTAAAAATAAACTCCAATAGTTTGTGGTTCAGCTTTAGTAGAAATTTCTTACCTAATAAAAACTTTTGAGTCCTCTCCATGCACCACTTTTTCAATGTTTGATTAATTTATCTCTACCATTGTTAATCTTCTAGACAAGTACATTATTAAATGATCTTCCTGCAATAGGACAGCAGCAATCGCTTTCTCACTGGCATTCGGGGTTAACGTTATCTTTCTTTTTTAGATGATAGGTTCCTTTTTTTATAATTGCTTTCAGTATCATAAAAGTGTTATTTTGTCTTTGTGTCCATTCAAATTCTGTGTTCTTTTTATGCAACTCTGACAATGATTCAATTAGTTCGCTATATTTCGGGATGTATCTACTATAAAAATTTATCAAATCTAAAAAGAATTCCAATTCCTTTTTATTGGTTGAAGTCGCTGCCTTTGTAATCTTTTTTGTTAGCCTTTCTTCAGGTACTATACTGGTCTTCTATATTTGGTAGCCCAAATATACCAGTTTCTTGCAATCAAAGTTACATTTATCTCTATTAATGGATAATTTAGCCTTTTTAAATCGCCATAATATTTGATCTACTTTTTGTTTTGTCTCTGGTCTTCACCCGTACCCCTATATGATCTTCGTAAATAATCATGTTCCTTTGACCAACAACATTCCTTTTATTACCTTTTGAAATATATGACTAGAAATTTTAATGCTAAATGGTAATTAAGAATTCTTTAAATTTTTTGTCAATCTCAATTTGGTCAAATTAATTATTGCAAAATCATCCATATTTATCAGTCGTGCCTTTGCAGTTTCTATGTTTGGTAATGGAAATGAGTCCAGTGATTTATCTGTTAATTTATTCCAATTTTATACTCACCACATATTTGCAAACCTCCATAAGCCTTTTTTATTGCAACAATAGTTGAAGCCCAGTTATTTCCACCATGTTTGAGAATGCCTTACTTGATCATGTGGGTTAATTTGGCTCCCACTAAAGGCGGTATATGTTACGGTACTTTTCTGGCTTGAATGTATTTGGAGTAGTAATTTTCATTTAATTGAATACTTGCTTTGTATCCTTTTAGAAATCCTAGCTTACTCTCTTGTGCTTCCATGGAGTTTATAAATTCAGCTGTATCTACTTTTACGATGTCAATACGTAATAATAAGTGGTCCTTCTCACATGCTACTACCACGATTTGAATAACCTCGAACCAAGTATCCATTTCAAACATACCATGGAAAGTACTCAATGTCTTTATTGTTGTTGTACCTTGGGTTGGCCTGGTTTGATCAAAACATTTCTTGGAATTATGGTTATCTCATTACCCCGTGTCAACTTGCATGCTAAACATACAGTCATTTATTTTCACATTTTCTCTACCTTTCTTTTGCATATTTACTACAAATACATTGGCTTCCTGCTGTTCCCTGGGGGTGGGGGGTATTAATCTCATTTTTTCTACATGTTTTTCACTTCTGTAAACGGTCTTAACATGATTCATTTTTTTGCATTTAAGACACTTTTTCCCCAGCGCCAGACACTTGAATCGATTCTTTTTATGTATCATTCCACAATAACTGCACTTCACTTTGACTTTGGTTATGTTCAACCCGTATGACTTAAACTCTTCTCTTGGCTGGTTGAAATTTCTGATTTACTCCAGCTGCTGTAAATAGTCCACACTTAATTCTAAGTTCATATGGCCACTTTGCATGCATTCCAGTACTTTTTGTTTATGCTGCAGGTCATTAAGTCCGTCATTAGTTTGTAATAGTATCAGCTTGTCTTTAATTGACATGCCTTGAGTCCCTAGTATCTCACATCCACAGTGCTTTGCCTGTCTCTTGAGTCTATGTACGTACTGCATAATAGATTCCTCTGCCCACTGCCTGGTTTCTAGAAATTTCATTCTTTCAGCGATGACCAGTCTTCTTTTCAGCCTGATGTTTCTTTCTGTTATGCTGACAACTTCCTCAAAAGACATCTGTTCTAATTTCTGTGGGTATACCATTGTCAAAATTTTCTTTAACACCTCACATTGCACAGAAGCCATAAAGTTCATTATTTGGTTCTGTCTGCCTTCCGTTCCTGAGTTTTTGAGATTACATACTCTTGCTGTAGCCGCAAAGGCTTCTATTCCAAATGTCAAGGTATTCAGGATCGTCTATGGGACTCAAGCATACTATCAGTGGCGCCATTTGTTATATTTGGTGTATCTCACAATTTCAGTACTTGTGAAGTAGGGAGATGGTTGAATGTTTATTAAATTGGCCTTGTGTCAAACATAACAAAACTCCCTACAAATTAAAGATTATTTGTAATCATCAGAAGGGTGAAAGAATAAAAGTGTTTCATTTGTATGTTAAAGGAGAACTTTATTAACAAAACAAAATAAAATCAATTTTTATAGGAGTTAAATGTTCAAAGAGAAAGTGTAGTATGTAGTTAAGGGAATCCAGAGTTCTAGTTGCAAGTAGCAGAATGTGTTTATGCAGAATTAACAGAATTACAAATAATGTCTGTGTTCCTTTCCATTTTTGTGGCCAGCGAGAAAGTGAAAAGGAAAGTAAAGCAATAAAGGAAAAATGTACTTATCAAACATTAGTTTTAAGAGTCAGTTGAAGTGTTATATTGTTGTTGTTGCTGTCTTTTTCTTTGTTGACTGCAAGAAGGGTGAAGATGAAGAAGAAGAGTTGAAGGAAAATAGCACATGTGAAGGAGAAGGAGAACGAATGTGTGTTGGGACCTTATGTCCAGGTCAGTAGCTTGAAGTTTCTTTTGTCACATTTTGGCAGTGTCTTAATCTTGTTAACTTCTCTCTCAATTTTGCAAATCGATTCCTTTCATTGGTTAAAACATTAATTTAACATCGATCACAAAATTTGATTTCATCTTTTTCTTTCAGTATGGGGTTAATCCTTTTTTTGTTGATCAAAAATTAGATTTCACATTGGATTGTGAAATTTGTAAAAAATTGAAGAGAAGAGTTATTTTAATTCTGTATTCACCACAAATTGTAAAGAAATTCTTTATTTTGTTTCATCTTGAATAATATGTGTTATCTCCATTCATTATTTTTATGTTACTTTATGCATGACGTAATGGAGTCCCAACAGTTAGCAGCTTAGCACTTAAATACAACTCAGCTCATTTGCATAGGATACCACAATTCCTGTTCTTTCATTGTTCTCTCTTCTTGATAATGCTTTTTTTTTTTCATATTTTTTCACACTTGCATTTTAGTAGCTTTATTGTTTTGCTTGGAGTGAATTGATTAAAAAAAAAGAGGAGAGTGCATAATATCTATACCAGCATTTTCCAACTGTTTTATTCTTGGCTAATCTTTAAAATTGATTCTATATCTCAGGAAATCCCTACATAAATATTGTAATAAATATTGATTAAACATTTTTCTTTCTCTTTAATAAGATCAAGGTTCATCAGGAAAAAAATATGTCGTAATCTGTTGGAACTTCCAGTCTTCAACAAAAATGAAAGTGTTGATCTTGACAATTCCCATTCAAATGACACAAGTAGGCTTCATTTTAGGCTGGTTCCGCACATTCACTCTAAGTCAAAAAAAGAAAAAATTAAAATATTCTAAATATTTTCTGACCAATTAGAAAAAGATTTATGCGGCTTCACTCAACAGTTTGTTTTCAAGTTATTCCAGCATAAAAAAAAAAACCATCATCACTTTAACTCCAATGAAGAAGGTCCATCTGAGCTACCAATCATTTGCTTGTCTCTCATTTATTTTCACTTGGTACTCACCAAAAACACTGAAACTCAATGCTCATGGCCAAAGACAGCCACAGCGGTACCAGAAGTCTAATGTTTGTTATGGGACCTACCTTTTTTGGACTATAATGAACTCTTCCTATTATTATGAATACGAGGAGAATATGCCTCTCGGGGTGGAGTTGAGTTGAGTCACCCCGGTCTAATACTTGGCAGTCAGACTGACGTGTAACACTCTTGTATTTGTTTTCTGTTTAATATATATGTTTCACTAATTCCTGAGTTCGTGTTTTCTTCCAAACTTATTCTGGGTCCACAACAATGTTAATAGAAGCAATTGAGGCTGCTACACAAAGAAAACCATTACTCCTACTATGCAACAAAGTGCATACACATGTATATTCTCCTTATGGGATTTTTCTCTACCACATTGATGCAATATGTATGTAGTAGAATCCCAAGACAAACTTTCTATTTATTTTTCGCATATCAGGTGAAAAGGTAAATAAATTATCCTTTTCATTTTAATAACATTTCATCTTCATTATCACATTTTGCCTCTCATCCTTTTTCTGCTAGCAAGAGTTATGATATGCAAGACATCTCAATTGAACAAGGCTCTTTCATACTCATCAAAACTGTATCTGCTGCAATATATAATATATTATAATAACTGGTTTAACTAAAGGAATATTTTAAGTTTTTCTCAAGTTTATTTACAATGCAAAAATCACAAAAATTAAACTGTTTATTCAATAACAAAATCCAAACATATCTGTATTCAGAAAAGTCAAGACAAATAGCCAACATTCTGTATAATACATAGTACCATAACAAAAGCAGATAATAATAATTTGAAAATTTCTATAATAATTTAATCTTTTATTGATAATGTTCAAAAGGCATAAGATAAATCAAGGCATAGGTCAAGGTAATGTTATTTTTTAAGCCAATTTAAATAGTGAAATTTGTTTCTTTAATGAAAACCTGTGTTTGTCTTTTGGGATACAAATACTTAATTCTCTACCAAACACATTTCATCTTATGCAGAAGGTAATTATCAGCCTTTAAAAAGAAGAATTGACTGATGTTTTAAGAAACCCTTGAGAGTCACATGGCAGCCTGTTGGCAAGGATAGTCAGTTGCTGCTTAGCTCACAATGGAGGTTGATGCAAGATTCAGTTCCAGTTTATCTGACTACAGAGGATGGTGCAATTCTCATGTGTCTTAAATAGGCTGTACTTTGTCCCTCTTTTTATTTGTTCCCTTTACACACTGCTTGCCTCTATTTGTAAACATGTTTAATTTCTCTGTATTTGACAATTTGTAATGTATATATACATTTATGTATTGAATCATACTATAACTTATATTTATGTAATTCAATGTTGTATATTACAAAAAGTTGACAGGGACATTTGGCTTTGTAAAAATGTTCACCTTGTCCACAGAGAAAACAGAATGGTAAAGGCGATTTACAAAATTGTTCATTTTTATTAGTCCAATTTCTTCTTATTAAAAATGTTTTTCGTATGATAGAAAATAGATTAGATGCAGAAAGCTTTGTTAATGACTCCACTTACTACTTCAAATCGAAATGTCACATCCTTTTGCTACTTAGACTATCACACAGACTTCATAATCAGTGAATTATGCTTTTTCCTGAAGGTTCATCAAGAAGCCATAGTGAGGGCTGAAATAATGAAATCAGGCATGGATGATCAGCTATGAAGGGAAAAGGTTAGTCATCAGCACCTGTGGAAGGTAGTGAAAATACTGGGCAAAGTAAAACATTGAAGAATTAGATGTCTGAAATAATCAGTGCATATGCTAGGCTATGAAGGCCTACTTAGAGGTGTAGCATAGAAGTAAATATACATGAGCTACTAATATAGAAAAAAGATAAATGACAGCAGGTCTTCAACAGCTTTTGTAACAAAGAGAAAATGTTGCTTACTGCTGTCAAACATGACAAACAGCAGCAGCATTCGTCAGCAGTTAGAGTAGGTTTAAGGCTCCAATTTCTCCATTGACAATTGTTCTATAAAACAATAACCTAGTGGATTAAAATGTTGGTTTGCGAATTTGGTGATATAGAAATTGTAAGTTCAATGCCCTGTTGCGCAGTGTGTACTTGGACATAGTTGAAATAAGGTGAGAAATTACTGAGCAGTACTAAAAATAAGGTCTAAACAAAATATTCTTAGACATGGGCAGTGGAAAGAGAACACTCTAACCCCATAGATTAAATAAATAGATTATCCACTGTAATTTTACAGGCTGAGATTATTTTATGATTTCTAATAAAAATTAAACTAGGTAAAGAAAAGCTGTGCATAATAAAGTGAGAAGTTACATTGATTGCTAAAAATTAAAAAAAAATGTCTTTGGTAAAGGGAGGTAACAAAGTCCACAAGTTGTTGTTAATGTTCTGACCTGTTCACAGTTGATACGTCAGCATAGTAACAAAAGCATCTGTTGTTGAATGAATTGCTTAATTAATGGGATGTAATGAATAGGTAATGAATATGGATACACCTTGGTTTCCTCTCACTGGAATGTGATTGGCTGGTGTCAGCCATAAATACAGACAAGGACGTCCAGAGTGAATGAGGGAGAGAGATCTAGAGATCTTTCCACCAGAGGTCTATCGGTCTACCACCATTGACTTTGCCTACATCTCAGGATACTGCATACGACGATTACGTCTACATACTAGATTGACCTACCCGGTTACATTTGTCTAAACCACTTAACAACCTCGTATTGATATATATCCCTTTGTGGGACATATCATAATGTTTTTTAAGTAACCTTGTAGCAGTTATTAGAGCTTGAAAGAATTAAGGTAGCATAAAGTGTGTTGTATACTCGTGTAGGACTTTGACTGCTTGAGGCTAATTTCAGATTAACAAAATTGTCTGTTTTTAGTTTCCAGATGTTGCCTGGGGTTTTTGGTTGGCCCTGCAGTATCTCAGAAGCCAGTATCTTCTTCTCAAACACTGAAAATGTTAATTGGTCAGCTGATCCATTTGTCCTGACTATTCACTTAGTTGTACTATAAATAAATAGGAATTTAACTTGCTGATGACCTTATATATATTTGTGTCAACAAGCTCATGGAGTTAGTGTTTCAAATTATTATGGGTTTCAAATTCTCTTCTGATTGGTTGAAAATAATCCAGACAAGAATTATTCTTCTTTAGACTTTTGCTTCAAAACATTTCTTTTTTTTATTACTATGAACCAGAAACAATGTCACCATGATCAGGCTCAGGATCAAGGCTTGACAAAAAGTCTCATCTGAGTGCCTCATTGCTTGATAATGCCTTTGATCTTGAGCATTTTCACTGATATTGACTTTAATTACAAAAGCTGTACTCTGTTCGAGATTCCAATTGTTTTTTAAATAATCATTACTTTTATTTTTCATATGACTGTGATTTTCAAATGTGCTAAAGTTGTTTGCCACAAACAAAACACATGCAGAGATTGAATAATAAATGCAAAATAAAATAAAATAAAAACACAAAATAAAATAAACACAAAAAAACGAATAATAATCTCCCAGTAGGCCTCTGGCAGGAAGGATGATCTGAAGATGCGTGAAAAAAGAGAGGCTTTCTGGCACCAAAAAAAAAAACAAAGAGAATCCTTTTAACTGGGACTCTTGACTGAACAAGACATACCTTTTGCTCAGGAAGACATTTCTCCTAAAACGATAATTGCGGCCCAATAAATAAAATAAAATCCTAAAAGTATTTTAGTGTCTCCATCTCCTTCTTTCCTTCATTTATTTTATTTCAGATTATGCAATCAATGAGAAAAAAAACAGAGTTAGCCCCAGGAATAACCACAGCATCCAAACACAGCAGAACAATTATTATTAAAACTTCATGCAAAATCTCATCAATAAGTACCTTTCATTATACAACCAGATTTTTGTATCTATTTTTGTATTAATGCAGAGAAATTTATCAAAAGATTGCAGTTCTTTATCAATAGACTCATTAGATTTTTGTAGGGATACTTCTTCAAAAATTACCAGATTATTAGGTTGGCACAATATCAGTAGTTAAGATAAAACTTTATGAACGACTTTTCATTCTTAGGCTCATTCTATGTTGCTAACCAGTTTTATTTTGTTTTTTCATTTTTTTTTCAAATTTTTGATCACCTTGAAAACAGATTTTAGAACTATATCTCCACCTACAAAAAAAAGGAGCAAAATACCAATCATAATAAATTTAAATTATTATTTTATTTTAAAAAGTTATTAGCAGCAACAAACTACCATCATAACATACTGGACAAGACAAAGACTCCTGAACTTCATTAGATAATAAAAAATCCAAATCACCTGCACACTAGTGAACTTACTATTTTCTTTCCAATCAAATTAAAAGATTTTCATCAAGAGAAAATAAACACACATGTGTTACTAGAGTTGGTAGGTACTTTTCAAATAAGATTCTAAAAAGTGTCCCAGCCTGCTGTTTCTGCTTGTCATCAGTTAAACAAAGGGGCGACCTTGACCTCGACTTTCCTTTTCTATCAAAATCAGCAGCCAGGAAGATGTTGACAACTGAAGCCATATAATAAGCCAAAAACTACCCCTTCTTGACATGATTAAAATGTAGTATCAGTGCACAACTCAGATAGTCACTTTCTGCTCTTTGGCTACTTCCAGTACTCGCCACCTGATGGCGGATATGTAGGATTGGATGGGGAACGAGCCACTTTGACAAGCTATGTCAAGCTAAGAATAGCTTAGATCAGCTAAGACCAGCTAAGACCAACTTAGTTCCCAGTTACCGCATATGCAGGGGCTAGGTAATCTTTGACCAGTGCTGAAGTTTCCCACATTAAAAACTGACCTTGTATCACAACTCAACTCAGTAGGGGAGGCCGGGTAAATAAAGCCTTTTCTTGGCCTGGAGGGCATAATCAAACTCTAGTATCTGTGACACTATATCTACCCTATTTGAATACTTATTTCCTGCTCTCTGCCACCTCCAGCTAAGTGTATGCTTTGCTTGCAATTCTGCTATCCGCAACTGATTCCTGGAGTGATTACATTTTAGTTAGCAGCCAGTCCCTCTTTAGGTTTGACTCTGCTTTGGAGGTGGAACAGTTTAGTTTGCCTGAGATCCTATTACCCACAGTCGATCCAGCAAAGGAAACCGCCTGGGAGTGAACATGTGCTAGGTCACAGCTGAACTTGTTCTGCTTGGCATGTACAAGTCTGTACTGTTCCTACCAGACACTTACATTCTTGCTGACCGTTGACAACATTCCAACTATGAGTCTTTCCTGACGACCCCCTGACAATGTTCCAGTCTGTGCTATTCTTGCTAGATGCTGACTATATTTATGCTGAAAATCCTGAGATGATTCTTCCAATCACTGCCAACGTTCAAGCCTACAACAGTTCCCTATTTCTGAACTGTTTATTATTTTTTATCATAATAAAAACTGACTTTTATAAATTCTACATCTTCACCATTGTCTCCTCATGGTCTCTGCTGTTTCCACACATGGAACAAATATTTATGGCATCAATATTTGTTATGTACATACCTATGAACAGTAATGGGTATGTCCCAATCCTTATATAATACATTGAACTCTTTTGAAAGTGTAGTGTTTTCTTACTGCCTAGCAGTTCTCTACTAAGCAGTGGTTATTTACTTCACGCAGCTTGTTAGTCTTGTATTTGATGATATTATAAATATTATTATTTATTTTCCTCCTTTGTTTGGGTTATTACTCATGCAGTAACCTTTTAGGTTATAACATTTTGACGAGGAAGATACGGCCGTCGGAATTTTGGTGACGAATATTTGGCTGTCAAAGATTTGGCAACAAAGATTTAGCCAATTTCAAGATTTAGGCTGACAAAGATTTTCATGACAAAGTTTTGATGATTAATTATTTTTTGGAACAATGACGTCTTTGAACTGAACACTTCCAAAGCAAAGTAACTGTTTCTTTAAATGTTAGACCACTAGTTTTCTTTGGTAATATATAATTCATAAACCTTGTGTATTCGACAGCGCCTAGTTTTCTTAAAGCAAGTCGGACCTTTTTGTGGTTGAACCAATTTGAACAGTCCGTTTTGTAAAATCTTTTTATATATGGAAATATGATGAAAATTTTACGTCTTCCTCTGGAATATAATTAAATTACGCTATCGCATTTATGATAGTATCTTGAGAAAAGGCGATTGAATCGTCATTCCTGTTGTTAATATTTTTTGCGGTTGTTCTAAAAACAATTCATCGAATTTTTCGTGTCTTTGTTCAAATTATTTTTGCTGTTCTTGTTGTATGAACTTGGCAAAAAATGGCAATGAAGACTTCACAATGTTCGCTAGCATTGTGAATAATCAGTGTGAGGGATTCAAACTGACAGAATTAAGCCCTGACAATTTTAAATACTTGATATTTGTTCAAGGTTTGGTGTCAACAAAAGACGCTGAAATCAGGAGAAGGGTTGTGGGGGATTTGGTATTTGCTGGGTTGTGTGTTGATTATTTCCCCCACAAATACAACACTCAATTTTGCAATCGCGCAAAGTGAAGGAATAATTTACAACGGACATTCAACAACAAACAATTTATTACGTGACAAAATAAAATGGTATGTAGAAACCAACAAAATACATGATTCTAAAATTGCCCTTTTGAGAAATATAAACTTGGCAAGAAGTTAATTTTTGTCCAAAAACGTGTATATGTTTGCATTATCAGAGTCTGTAAATAAGCCTTTCCTACTTACATTCAGTTGGCGGCAGCGTGTCGCGTTGCTCAAAGAAAGTTTGTCGGCTTATTCTTTTTAAGGTCCTTGGAGCGAGGTCACGAACTTTTGGCATGGAAGAAATGACATGGCCGGCAAAGTATACGGTGTCATGCGGACTTAATGGCCTGCTTGGTGACTGCTTGGTGAAATGACCTATCTTTCTCTAACACTGTGTGTATTATATACATTAATAGGGGATCAACTAATCTTCCTAACATTAGGGTGTGAAAACATTTACTGACCAATCAGATTTATTATTTTACATTTTTGTTTTGGGGCCTAAATATTTTTGTGTTAATTTACTTCCAAGCCTATTTTTCTAGAATGTTCTTATTCTAAGTTTTTATCTGATTGGTTGAGAAATATAATCTAAATTCTACTGCTGTTTTGATCCAATTTCTCTAGAATGATCTATTGTGTTTTCCTGTGCTATTTTTAATAAAAAAAAATATGTATCCCATAGGGTTCTGAATAAACTTGCAAATGAGCCCAATTCACTTTACGAAATCTAGCAGAAGATTTTCAGAGATTTATAAATGTTTAACAGGACACTAAGGATATCGAGGTAAGCGGTGTGTCAGACATTAGAAAGGTGCACCAAAAAATAAAGCGAAGAAGGAAAAAGACATTTACTCCTAAACTTGCTAGGCAGGTAGAGAACGACATTTTTATAATGTCTGTCCATTTAAAAATAAAGGAAGTTTTCATTACAAAAGAAAAGGACATAAACAGCTCACCGTAAGACAAAATTAAAAAAAAAGCGAGTGAGTAATCACGTTGAACTAACGTAAATGGATCCTTCTGGTTTGAATATAAGAAAATCTGTGCAGGTAAAAATCCTGAACAAAAATATCAAATTGCAATTGAATAGTAGATATGACTTGAGTATAATAAATGAATATACGTGAAGAAAAATTAGAAAACCAACGTTAATGGTTACCAAGAAAATCGCTTGTAGTGTGACTAGACAGAAAATAAAATTTGAAGGAGAATTTATTACAAATGTGACTTTAAATAAAAAGAAGTTGAAGTTAAAACTGTTTGTAATGAAAAATACAAATAACATTTTGGGGACGGATTGAATGGAGCAGTTTAAATTATGGAACAGTTCAATCAGTTCCTTCTGCTAGAGACTTAACAGTTCTACCAAAGAAACAGAAACTTTAAAGAAAGAACTGAAAGCTAAATTCCCAGAGGTATTTTCTGGTGGTCTAGGCAGGTGTAATAAGTAATAGTTTAATAGTTCTACCAACAAAACAGAATTTTTAAAGAAAGAACTGAAAACTGAATTACCAGAGGTATTTTCTGATGGTCTAGGCAGGTGTAATAAATAATAGTTTAATAGTTCTATCAATGAAACAGAAACTTTAAAGAAAGAACTGAAAACTGAATTACCAGAGGTATTTTCTGATGGCCTAAGCAGGTGTAATAAATAATACTTTAATAGTTCTACTAACAAAACCGTTGTGGATTCTTGTTTAGAAAACAACACAACATGATAATAACAGAAACAGATATGAGAGGAAAAATGTAAGTATGTTGAATAAAAGATATACAACTTGTACACGGTTCGTAGATTCAAGAGTACTTGTTAGTAGGAGTCAAATATATACAAGAAGTAAGTCCGGGTAATTGTCTATATTATTGCTGACCAACGAGCAGCGGTTCAACTGCTCTGACAAACACCAACTCTAACAACAACAACAACTACCAGACAACCACAACCACCGTTCTCTGTAGGTAGGATTATTTGTATACTTTGGAAGAGTCCATTGAGTGTGTAAAAAGGGCTGACACCCCAACACCTCCCTCCCTAGCTTCTTTTTGGGAGGAGCTAGCATTTTTTTCGGCTTCCAAAATTTTTCTTTTTATTTTATTACACCAACCTTTTTTTGGCGGGGGTGGGGGGGAATGACGAGCTTAGCTCTTCATTCCTTGGGTTTATGTGTGACACTTGTTCGCCTGGTTTGCAAGTTTTTTCCCGTGATTATCGGTGGAATAAATACAGGTTTCTTTTGCGCGATTTGTTTTGTAAATGCTTTACTGCTTGATAATACCGCTTTTTTTTACGCTTTTTATTTTTATTTTTATTTTTATTTTTTTTTTGGCAACAAGCATTAATGGGTAAATCCCATATATTAAATTTCTGCATCCAATCCGTTCCTACCAGATTGTGTATTTTTCGTTATGTAGATTTTTAGTTTTTTTAATTTTCCTTTAAATTTTGTATTCACAATAATTTCGCCTTCCAGTTTAATTCTTTTTCCTGTTATTGATATTGCAATTTTTATAGTGTGTAACATGGTCGGCCTATTTAACTTCCGCCATGTTTGTTAGTTTATTAATGTCTGATCCCGAATCCAGTTGCAATTTTATTTTCTTATTCAGAATTTCCATTTCAACGTATCTTCTGGTGTTTTCATTATTATTTTCCACTCTAGCAGATCTTACTCTGTTAGGTTTATTTTTATTTCTACATACCGATGCTTTGTGGCCCATCTTACCACACTCTCGGCAATTTTTATACTTATAAAAGCAATCTTTACACCAATGGCATCCACAACATCTGTAACATGCAGAAGTGGGAGGCTTGCTTTTTACTGGATTTTTGTCAACCGTTGGTCTATATTTTTTCTCTTTGAACAGTGAAATTAAACCAGCACGTTTTGTTTTGTTTACTAGTGGTGAAATCTGATCTAGGTATAAGATGTGCCCATTGAATTTGACTCATTAGAAGACAATGGGAATGAATGAAATACTTTTTATCAACTGAAAATTGAAATAGAGCTCAGTAAGCAAGAGGAACTTTGGAGTTTACATGATTTTTGGCCGTGGCAGCCAGAACTCTGTGATAACCTGGTTTATAACTCTCCAGGTTTCCTATATAAGCGCGTAGTAATGCTGAAGAAAAGAGTTGGACGACAACCGTGGAAGCGTACGGTTGTGTGAGATCGGGTCTCCCCGATGAGGGAGGTGCTGACGAGCTAGAGACCAGAACCGTGTGAGCGTACGGTTGAGTAAGATCGAGTCTCCCCCACCACCACCACCACCACCCCCCACCACCACCGCTGAAGTAAGATTGCTGACAATTCGGACCAAACAACCTCCTAACCAAAGACGTATTTCTATGAAAAAGGAGAGCAAAATATATTTGCTATTTTACTTGCATTTGGCCTCAGACGGAGGCTTTTGTTGCGGATTGTATTTGTGGTTGCCGACGGTGACGACGAAAGGACAAAGAAGAAGAAGATTATGAAATGATTATATGAAACTGAGGTTTTGTGAAGAAATCAGATTGAGTGGTTCCTGACAAAGTGATTTGTGGTTTGAAAAGTTTAATCGTCGCCCCGAATTTATTGCGGCTGACGGTGATGATGAAAAGACAAAGAAGAGGAAGAAGAGGATTATGAAAAGATTATGTGAAACTGATTGTTGGTGAAGAAGTCGGATTGGGTGATTTCTGACAAAGTGATTTATGATTTGAAAAGTTTAATTCTTGCGGATTCTTTAAATTTGATAGTTGCCCAAGGACTTTGAGAAGTATCGTCGTCGTAGCGGTTGCATTGAAAAACTGCTGAGTATATGTCACCAGCCCGACAATATCTGTATTGCATCATCCGTCATTTGTACCAGCACCTTTGAAAGACACTGTGGTCCCAGCATTTTATTTGAGATGAATTGTCTCCGTCAAAAGAGTCTGGAGAACATTTTTTTAAAAGAGTTATATATATCTTCTGAGACGATTTAACAACAAGTTAGCCATACACACTCTCTCTGTATCTAGAATCCAGTGTGTGAGTTGTTATGCTAAAAGCTTTTGCTTTCTGTTGTATCCTGGGAGGGGATAAACAGAGAAAGAATAGTGCAAGAAATAACTCTTAACACTGAGGATATATAAATAGAGATTTATTATACCTCAGTACAATAAACCAAATACAAGTACACCAACGAACAGTTAACAAGAATAACAGTTAAGAAGACAATGTCTCTATATAGGACGTATGCGTCCGTCTTGAGAAGAAGGCTTCTGTCTAGTGACGTCTCTCGTCTAAGACCGATGACTCTCGTATAATCACGAACACTCTCGATCACTCCCGTGTAATGACGAAGACTCTTGTATAGTCACGAACAGTCTGTAGTTCGTTCTAGTACCAGTCTTTTATAACCCGGGCCATACCCATTCCTGGGTAAGACAGGATATTTCACTGCAACACTTTCTGTAACCCTTTTTTCTACTATTTTTGTTTTATATATAAAAGACATTAACAGTGCAACCATTGAACAGTTGTTTGTCCGGCTTTCTGCGGATTTTATTTGTTTTCTTTTATTTCTTTTTATTTCTTTTTGCTGTATTCTAAAATGTTTAACACAGGCTCCCCAGCCATGTCTACATCTTCAGTCGACCGTGAACGAACAACACTTCTGTTTTCTGAATCAAATAATCACAACGTGGGCAGGAAGCAGGAGTAAACCAGCGGATCGGTCGAATAATCTCGGATGCCTAAGGGACCTACGGCCAACTCCTTAAGTTCGGTTAGAACCGAATAGACACCTCAATCCTAAGAGGAAGACGCCTGAGGTTGAGGGGCCAGGGTGGAAGAGTTAGATCTTATGCACATTGACCAGAATAGGCTCGTGGAGTGAAAGTGTTAAATATATGGTCCCGTGACCAGGATAATCTCCCCGGCGGCCAAAGTGGTTAAATTATGGAAATAAAGGAAAAGCTGAAAGAGAAGTAAGACTGACTCCGAGGTTTATTCAATGTGTGATGATGATGTTCTCATGTATAGCAAAAGAGTAGAGGTCCCTTTAGCACTAGAAAACAAATCCTGAAAGAGTTCGATACAGGACACCATGGTATATCTAGAATGAAAATCATAATGAGATGTTATGTTTACTGGCAAAGCATGGATAAAGACATTGAAATGTTGGTAAAGTCATGGAAAGACTGTGCTTTGGCAGCTAAAGCACCACCAATAAAGTTCAACCCATGGCCAAAAACTGACCGCCCATGGTCACGTCTTCACTTTGACTTTGCTGGTCTACTTAATGAATCTATAGTGGGTTATCCGTTCTAGTGAAACGTGGCTGTGTGTTGAAACAGATTAACTGAATTTGGCCTAGTTAGTAGATAGCCCACTATAAGGGGGGTATAAACAAGAAAATCAAATTGAGTATAGAAACAATATTTATATATACACAGATATCAATTAAGTTTTTTTTACAAATGAAAGTAATGTCTTTTGGATGGGTTCAAAAGGCGTTAAAATGTTTATAGCCGTAAATGCTGAAAAGAGAGTGTGTGCGTATGTATTTGTCAGTTAGGGATGTCTTTGATGTCTCCGCTCTGTTAGTCAGGTAAGTAGCTCAGGGGACAGCAAAGAAGAAGATGAGAGAGAAAGGAGGCGAACATAGTGGATCGCTTAACGAGGTCAAGGGTCGTGCTAATTATGCTCGTACTTTCTCAACTGGCGATGCGTCCTGTGTCGGCTTTTTATTTCGTCTTTGTGGGTCCCAACAAGTCATTTGGGAATTCACACCCGTATTTAATTCTGGGCTTGCCATTGGATGATAAATAAAATTCGCGTCGGCTCGTGAAAAGGAATTTGATATTTATTAATTTTTGGTTTTCTGCCGGAATATCTGCGTGGGGCCGGGTGTACAAAGACCAGTTTTGGTCATTTGCTTTCTGGATCTCTGAGGGCAAACATCCGGTCCCTCGCTTTGCTCGGTATCACCACAAATCATATTATTTGATCATCATAGACAGTTTTTCCAAGCGGCCAGAAATATTCAAGTGTAAGTAACCAAGCACACAATTAGTAATTCAGTTTCTACATGAACGGTTTGCGAGATTTAGAGTTCAAGATTCGATTGTTTCAGATAAGAGCACGCAATTTACATCGTAAGAATTCAAGGAATTTTGCAAAATGTTTGTAGTAGAGCACATAACAATTGCTCTCCCTATCATCTTTGAAGTAACAGCCATGCAATAGCATTTCGTGGATATTTTAAAAAGAGCTCTAAAAATACCAACAGTGGGTCCACAGGTGCAGCATTACAGTAAATTTTGTAGGTGTACAGGCTTGCATCGAATAAAAATACGCCTTCGCCATGACGCCAGTAAACATTATGTTCGCTCATAAAATACGATCAGTGTTTGACAAACTAATACCCAGTAAGAAAAAACATGATCATACGATACAAAAAGCTGAAAAGGAATTTTATAAAATTGGTCAAAAGTTTTTGCCAGAAGTATCAAACAAATAAAACATATTGGGAAGTTGGAACTATTGTTCGAAAAGTCGAAAGGATTGTATATCTGGTCAAAGGAATGGAAATTGTGCACAAAAGGCACTTTAATCAAATAAAAAATAGACATACAACAAACGAGAACAATACTCTCGACGAGGTTGAAACTATGGAGGTTTTTTTTTATACATTCGAGGTACTCATCCTTCAGAAAGCTTCTGAAATTGAAGTCTAGAAAAGGCGTGGTAAGAAAAAAAGAAGGGAAGGGTTACGGAAAGGATTGACATCAATCCTAAAAGAAAAAAAATATTGATTATGTGCAGAGTAAATCTAAAAAGTGTGGTATTATGTACGTATCTATGGACAGTAATGGGTTTGTCTCAATCCGTATATAATACGTTTGACTCTATTGAGAGTTTTGGTGGTTTCTTACTGCCTAGCAGTTCTCTGCTAACAGTGGTTATTTACTTCACGCAGTTTGTGAGTCTTGTATCTGATGATATAATAAATGCTACTATTTATTTCTAATCTCCATTTTCATTATTATTCACACAGTAACGTTTTAAGTTACAACAATATCCTATTGGTCGCTTAAATTTAAATACCTCAGGCCATTTTGAAAAACTATCTACCATAATTAGATCACCTTTTATCGGTCCTGCGTAATCTATATGAATTCTCGACCACGGTACATCAGTTTTAGGCCACGGCTGTGTTCTTACAGGCGGAGATCTAGCTGCTAGCTGACAGCCTTTGCCTTGTTTCACTGAGTCTTCAATATTTTTGTCCATTCCAGGCCAGTACACGTAACTCTTCATCAAGGACTTCATACGTGACATGCCTGGATGACCTATATGGAATTCCTTTAAAATTCTTTCTCAACACCCTTGGTATCACCACTCTATGAGCATACAACAATGTTTCGTTGCAAATGGAAAATGGTGAAATTTTTCTCCTTTATTTTTTTTTACTTGCTTCATCATTTTCGAAATATATTCGTCCGTTTTCGACATCCTTTCCAGTTCTTCCGGTGTTACTGGTAATACACTAACGGTGTTAACTAGTACCTCTTTCAGTTCCTTTACTTCCTTCAGCGCCGCTATTACCGTTTCTTCAAGTAATTCAGGCTTTTTGGGAATCAGTCTTGATAGACAAGACGCATGCGCTATTTGTTTTGATGGTATGAACTTCATTTTAAAATTATAATTCAATAAAATTACGGACCATCTTTGAAGCCTATTTGCTGAATGGGTCGGGACACCTTTTTTGGACCCAAATATGGACAATAGCAGTTTATGGTCGGTTTGCAACACAAACTCTCTACCATAAATAAACCGATGAAACTTTTTAACTGCATAAATTATGGCCAATGCTTCTTTTTCTATTTGACTATAATTTTTTTCAGCGAGTAGAAACGTTCTCAAAGCATGAGTGATCGGTTTGGTTGTGCCATCTTCGAGTTTATGTAATAATACAGCACCAATGCCGTATTCGCTTGCGTCCGTTGCCACGATTAATTCCTTCTTTAGATCGAAATGTACCAGTGCCAAATCTGACAGCAAACATTTTTTTATCTTTTCAAAAGCCTCATCGCATTCCTTCGACCAACACCACTTTCTATTCTTTTCGAGCAATTTGTTTAAGGGTGCTCTAAGGTCGTGCATCTTAGGAATATAGATGTTGTAATAGTTTGCCAACCCCAGAAATGACTGAAGCTTCGTTACATTGTCTGGAATTGGCAGATTCTTAATGGCTTCAATTCTATTTGGATTTGGTTTTCTACCATTACGATCGATGATTTGTCCTAGATATTCGATCCTGTCCAAACAAAACTCGCATTTTTCCGGTCCTACTTTGAATCCGTATTTCCTAAGTCGGTTAAATACCTCGTTGACGTGCAATTTATGTTCTTCAATGTTTTCGCTTTTGATTAAGATGTCATCAATGTATGCCACTGCATAGTCTAAATCTGATAACATGGTGTCCATTATTTGCTGAAATGCGCTAGGTGCGAGTTTTAACCCGAACGGCAGACGTTTCAGTCTCTACAATCCTTTGTCTGTATTTAATGTTCAATGAGCATTCTTCCGCTACTTTTAGCTGTAAATACGCTTCTGAAAGATCTATCTTAGAGAAAATCTTTCCTCCATTTAGTTTTGAAAAGGATCTCTGGTGTGGGAAGGGGATATTTATGGTCTTTCAAGCATTCATTTACGCCAGTTGAAAAGTCAGCGCACACCCTGAAGGCGATGCCCAATCTGAGTAATCTACTTTTTCAATCACGCCATTGCTTTCTAATCTTTTCAATTCTTTATCAACGGCCTCTAATGCTGCGAATGGAACTTTCCTTTTCAGCCTGAAAACTGGTTTCATATTTTCCTTCATTTCAAATTTTACTCCAGTTTGAATACAGCACCACCCCAGTTCCTCCGAAAAAACATCTGTAAACTCGTTTTTTAATTCTTGTATGAATTTTTCCGTTTGCTTAGACTGTCTTTCATTTGACGCCTTAGTCTTAGTGCAGAACATATTCATGGGTTTTTCCCACAAATTGAATAGCACAATTAAATCTATGATGAATAGATTTGTATTTCTACCTAACATCACATATATCTTACACTTTTGTACTTTTCCGTCAAATGTTACTTTAGCCATAAATTCTCTGAATTTTAGCTTATTTTCAGAAATACCTCTTGCAATCTTTTTCGTTTTGTTTAACTTTGGTCGACCAATTTTATTCCAGGTATGCTCATCTATTGCAGAGATATCACTGCCGGAATCTAATAAACACTTTACTGTTCTTCCATTCATTCTTAAGTCCACGTATTTTCTGGTACTGCAATCGTTCGTGACTTTTTTCATGACTAACGTATTAATCCTTTTGGACTTTCGGTCCCTTTTTTCCACCCATCACTGCCAAATGTTCCTTTCTTTGAACATTCGAAACTTTTTTGTTTCTAAAATAGCATTTCCTAGTGACATGGTTATTCTTTCCACATGCTTCACAGTACGGTTTTCCTTTTTGGTAGTACGGTTTTTCTTTTTGGTAGTACGGTTTTCCTTTTTGGTAGTACGGTTTTTCTTTTTGGTAGGCCTGTTGTTTTAACTTTGTGGATACGATCCACGCTCTTCTCTTCAATGCAAACATTGTCTTTCTTAATGTTTAGCAATTTCTGGCATTCTTCTGTAACTTTTTGTAACGATATTTCTTTATCTTGATTTAACATTGCGAGAATTTTCGAGCGTCCGTCTTTGTCTTTCTGTGCTGTTAATCCTTGTACGAAGGTTAGACATTTGAACATGTCCTCTTTAATGTCTTTTATTTTAAACCTTTCGCATTGTGCATTAATCTTTCCGGCGTACATAACGAAATCTTCCTGTTCTTCTTTTTCGATATTTAAACATTTATATCGCGTGAAGAACAAACTTTCTCTTTCTCCAAACATTTTCGTCAAAATCTCTATCGTTTCGTCAAATGATATGTCCTCCGGTTTTTTAGGTAAAATAAAATTTGTATATTTTGTGTTTTCCTGCGTTCATATATTCTGTAATAGGGGCATTACTTTTTCGTCATCTGACCATACTTTGCACCGTCTTGCAAAAATATTTTCGTATCTTTTGTAATACGAATTAAAAGTAATACCTTCCTTGGGCTTATATGCAAATTCTGTGAGCGCATTTGCAATGCCGTCTGCAGAGAAATCTTTAGAGGCTTTTCCCGTTTCGCCCTGCTCTATTACTAATTTTTTCAACATCTCTTGTTGCAATATCATTTGTGTTTGGACATCCTTTGGAATTTTTGTTGGTCTTCCTGTTTTTTCATTAACAATTGGATTGCTTCTCCCAGCGTTTTAGTTAACTCGGTTAATTGTTCCATTTTTTTTATGTGTATCGGTGACGAATAAGTTGTATCCACCGGTAAACAATAATACCCGTAGTTTTTTTTATATATGAGGGTGTAACAAAACTACCTCTCACCTTAACTTATTCTTTTATGCGTCAACTTTCCAAATTTTTCTCACCAAATTGATATTTGGCGAGCTTTGCCGAATCTTTGTTCAATCTGGTCTTTTAGCGAGTCCCAAATCTTTGTTGTCACTCTGTTTTATTGGCGTACATCACGTAAGTGCGAATTCTACTTCACCAATCTGTTATTTCTGGTGTACCCCACGTAAATGCGAATCCTTTGTTACCAATCTGTTATTTCTGGTGTACCCCACGTAAATGCGAATCCTTTGTTACCAATCTGTTATTTCTGGTGTACCCCACGTAAATGCGAATCCTTTGTTACCAATCTGTTATTTCTGGTGTACCCCACGTAAATGCGAATCCTTTGTTACCAATCTGTTATTTCTGGTGTACCCCACGTAAATGCGAATCCTTCGTCGCCAAATCTGCTATATCCTGGAAGGGGATAAACAGAGAAAGAATAGTGCAAGAAATAATTCTTAACACTGAGGATATATGAATAGAGATTTATTATACCTCAGTACAATAAACCAAATACACGTACACCAACGAACAGTTAACAAAAATAACAATCAAGAAGACAATGTCTCTGTATAGGACGTACGTGTCCGTCTTGTGAAGAATGCTTCCATCTACTGACGTATAACTCTCGTCTAAGGACGATGGCTCTCGTATAATCACGATCACTCTCGTATGACGAAGACTCTCGTATAATCACAATCACTCTGTAGTTCGTTCTAGTCCCGGTCTTTTATAATCCGGGCCATACCCATTCCTGGGTAGAACAGGATATTTCACTACAACATTATTTTAACATACAAAATGTATATTTTTATTCTTCCACTCTTCCACACAAATTTCACAATCTTCAACCTGTTGACAAACTTATGAAAATAACCTTCTGATAATTCTGAATAAAACCTATAAGTTGTAGAGAATTTGGTTATGTATGACACAAGGCCAAATCAATAAGCATTAACCATCTCCCTACGGCTTCAGTTAATGTTGCTTCTTTTTGTAGATCTTTAACCCTATTTCCACATAAAAAATGTACTTCTTAGTTGAATACGACGGAGCGAAAGAAATTACTATTAGTGATATTGTTGATTTTGCAGTTTATTGTAATTCGCGATATGAGCTTTGCTTAGAAATATTTAATACTTTGTGCTTGTAAAATCCGAAAAATAGAGAAGTTAGCTTGAAATTGGGGAAAAAGGAAAAAATATATTTTCCCCATTGTATTCAGAAGCAAATTTTTGCCCAGTACAAGTGAAAGACAACAATAGCCAAAACAAATTGTCAGAAACGTTTGATGGGGTTAGGGTAAAGTCAGATCCTTAGTTCCCACATTTGATGGGAAAGGATTTAAAAAATTTTGAAAACCTAAAATGATGTAATTAAGAAGAAAAGGACGAAGAGAAAATTACGTCATATGAGTTGTTGTTGCCTCATTCGTTGAACCAAAACTCCCTCTCTCGAGATGTGTAGGGGAAAATAATCTCATTGGTCAAAGTTTTGATTTGTATTGATATCCAGTGTCCGTCATTTATCCCCCAAGGGAATTGGGGAAAAGTATAAAAATCGAGACCCAAGTGAGAAAAATCCGTTAGTTTAAGTAGTAGAGTAGTAGTTTTTGGAGTTGCAGTCGAGATTTAACGATTGAGAGAAAAGTATTCCGACTGGGGGCCACGACCAAGAAGACTGGTCGCCTTCCATAGAACTCCAGCTGAAGATGTAAAGAAACGTAGAAAAGCCTGTCGCCGATCAACTTAAAAGAGTTAAAGTCGAATACTGCACCCCGGATAGAGTCCTAGCTAAAGATGTATAGAAACAGAATAAGCTGAGAAAGAGTTAAACTAGCTGAAAAGAGATTTTTTTTATTGCCGAGCAAAGGAGACAAGACAAATCTACTATCATCCCCGGAACGCCCCACTTTGGCCGTTTCCGTAAAGCTTCGGTAAACAGCCGAGTTAAGTTTCAGAGATGCTAAACAACAAAGACCAAACAACCACACTACCGCCGTTGCTACCGTTCGCACCACTTGGCTATTTCCGTAAAGCTCCGATAAAAAACCCTGAAATTTTTTTATTGTTTTTAAAGCAATTGGGAAAACTAAAAGCTCTGATTATTTAAACGAAACTTTAGCTCCGTTGTAAACTTTGAATTCGACGATTGTACACTCTGCTTTTATCATTAATTATTTTTTATATTTAAAAACTTTTTCCGTAACTCATCCAGATGTCTCTGAACTTATTCATTTATTTTTTATTTATTTTTTGTACCGTGTTTATTTTTTCAACACAAGTGTACACATGTGTCTAGTCTGATCTGATGTGGTAGACAAACAGCCACCGGGTTTCAACGTGTCTTTCCTGAGATCAAAGAACACAGCGTGGGCAGGAAAGTTCACCATTGTAATAGACGTCTTGAAGACCAACTACTGTGACGAGGCAATCATCACGATTAGCGACCCGAGAGCGTCGTCATAACTGGTGTCGTTTCGACAGCATCAACCTTGACTCAGGTTCTGGTCATCATCACAACAGGGGAAAGTAAGCCAGCAGGGTGGCAGTGTCATAAGTGGTGCCGTGACCAGGATATATTCTGTATTTCCACACAAAAACGAAGACCCTGAAGCAGATTTCATCGAAAGAGCAAGTAACAGGTAAGACACTTTTTAATTTCTCCCTGAAGTTGTGGTGACTTGTCGATTTCTCATAGCTCGATTTCCTTCTCATTTCTATTGAATGCTGATTGTATTGTTTAAATGTCTAACCACGCAGAGGAACAGGGAACGGCAGGGTCGGAGGTAGACGTTATAGAACACAGACTGTCAGAACTTCAGGAGTCTGTTAGGGGGACCAAAGGTACCGGGCTCTGGGGGAGAGACGAAAGTGTTAAAATGTTGGCTAACAGCCGTGGATAAAAGTCAACTAATCCACGGACCAGCGGAGAGAAAGACGGTATGTGTGGAAAGTGAATGGAAAGAGGAGGATGAGATACTCCTCTCCCAACTCTGAGAAAAATGGAGGAATGAAAGAGTATTGGACTGCCATTCGACAGAGAATGGGGAGGTTCAGAGTTCAGAGTCAAAACCGTCTGAATTTATAGGTCGATAATTAAAAAGAACAATCATCGGTAGCACTGGCCAAAGAGAGCCAGGGGGGTATGGAACAAGGTAGAAAATTGTGATACAATAGACGTGGGTAGAGAGATAGCTAGACAGAGAGACTTAGGAAAGAATCCCACATAGAAGTTTTTATAGACCCAAGTGAGGTAGGAAATGCGGCGGAAATAGTTCCCGTGTTGTTGGTGAACAAAACCGCTAAGACAGTTAAATAAAAGAAAGGAAAGATAGAGCTTCAAGAGGATAGATGTCTATTTAAATGAAGAAAATATTAGCCCTTGGAAATTTTAAGGCTAAAGTAAGGGACCTGTTGGGGGTCAGACACATTGAATTTAACAGATGAATTGACACATCTCTAAAAATAGAATTTAGAAAACGTATATGTATATGTGTGTATATATGTATATGCGTGTATGTATATGTATGTGCATGTGTGATGTATATATTTATATAAATTGTTTGTTGAGTCTGTCTCTCTTATGCGCTTCATGAATAACTTTATGATACTTTAAACTCGATGCTTAGTTAAATTTAGAATTTAAAATTTATAATTTCTATCATTAATTTGCAATAATTTTTTAAAATGAATTTTGATTTTATTTTAAAATGTAATTAATAGTCAGTTAGTAATATAGATTTCTATTTTAATCAAACATTAACATTAATGCACCAATAAATCGTTTTTAGAGTATGTTGACATGTTTTTTAAATTAGAATTTACTTGTATTTTGATTGGTCATCACAGACTATGTAACTACGTCTCCCTGTTGAGAAGGTTTGGTTAGTTTTGAACTTTTTAAAACTCTTCATCTCGCAAATAGCACCATCACTTGACAAGACACAAGAAGTGTTGAAACAAAATAGCTACTTTGTAGTGATTTTATAATATACTTATGTTAATAAATTTTATATAAATATATAAATATATATTGAGTAAAAACTTAATACATAATATTCTTTTCAATATATTTACTAATATCCATTGAGCTGTCTATTTCTGTTTAATTGTTAATTTATATTAATTAGATAAAATTATTTGAATTATTCTCTCCATCTTCATGAGTCGCCATTTTTTCATCTAATGCCTACTTAAATAGGTTAAAAGTAAGGTTTTACCCACTGAAATTTCTAACAAAATTAGACCTGCAAGCTCTATTCGTTCCTGTCTCTATGGTTTGCCCAAAAGTAAAACACATAAAGATGGCATTCCATTGAGACCTATTTTATCTATAATTGGGTCTTCCCAACAAGGCATGGCTAAATGGCTTATGACTATATTACAGCCTGTTTTAGAACAGTATAACAAATTCTGTATTAAAGATTCGTTTGATTTTCCTGATTTCATACAGTATTATTCGTTAACCAGCAAATTTATGTGTTCTTATGACATTTCTAGCCTTTTTACCTGCGTCCCTTTAAATGAAACTATTGATATATGTACCGATGCCTTGTATTGTAGTCAGTTGTCACCCCCCCCCCCCCCAGTTATTCCAGATACAATTGATACAATTTGCCATGATGTCCGTTGAATTTAATTTCGATGGCATCATGTATAGACAAATTGATGGGGTTTCAATGGATTTTCCTTTGGGACCTATTTTAGCAAATATCTTTGTTGGATTCCACGGGGATTATCTGAATCTAATAAGCCTGATGTGTATTTCTGTTATGTAGATGATACTTTTTGTTTATTTAATGATGAAATTGAAACGAACCATTTCCTTTTGTCCCTTAATAAAATGCATCCAGCTTTAAAATTTACGCAAGAGAAAGAGACTAATTCCTCCCTCCCTTTTCTTGATGTTTTGGTGAGCAAATCTTCTGTTTCTTTTTTTTTTTTTTTTTTACTTCAGTTTACCGAAAACCAACATTTACTGGTTTGTATACCAGGTTGGATTTTTTTTTTTTTGTCAAAAAACATAAAATTAACTTAATTAACATCCTTACTCATAGGGCCTTGAAGATTTGCCCTAAAATAAAGTTAGATGAGGAATTCAGGTTTATTATTACTAAGTCAGTTAAGTGCCATACGTGATACACGCTTGGGCGATCATGTGTCGAGAGACACCTGACTGACTGGACAGAAGATTATCTCGCAGTAGGTTGCCATTGCTTTATGTGGTAGACTGGTTGCCAGCCAAGGCTATAGAACCCAATTTTTCCTATTATTTAACCCATAACTGGAGAGAAGAGACGACTTAATACCTTTCCCAAGGGTATTTGCGCGTAAGTAAATGTACTATAGGAGCTAGTTTATCTGTTATTTTCCCGTTTGTAGTATTGAGTCCGTTCTAGTGAAGGATAGTTGTATACCGTTGCAGGTTAACGGAATTTGGCCTTGTGGTAGATAGCCCACTATAAGTCATAAAATGATTATAAAATCAAGAAAAGCAAATTGAGTTGAAAAATAACATTTTATATATACACATATCAATTAATGTTTTTACAATTAAAGTAATACTAGAATATAGGTCCAACGGAGGTTAAAATGCTCATGGCAAATAATAAGCTGAAAAAGATTTAAGGCTTAGGAATGTAGGGAGCGTGTAAATGAGGAATGTCTCTGATGTAGTCGCTTCTTAGGTCAGTAAGTAGTTTTGAGACAGGGAAGAAGGAAAAAGGCAAGTGTAGTAGCCACTTGACTTAGGTTAAGGGGATATTGATTACACTCTTCTCCTTGAGGTCTGCCTGCTGGGATCTGTCTGTATCCGCTTTTTATATCTACTTTTTAGATCACAGCAGCTCATTTGGGATTTCACACTTGTATTTGATTCTGGGCTTCCCCTTGGCTGATAAATAAAGTTCGCGTAGGCTCGCGAAATGGAAATTTAATATTTAATTAATTTTTATTTTTCAACTGGAACAGCTGCGCGAACCCGGATGCGCAACGACGACTTTTGGTCATTTTCCTTTTTGTCGTGAGAAAGAAAACATCCGATCCATCGCTTTTACTCGGTCGGTATCACCACATAACTTTCACCCCAGAAAACGGGGTTGTCTTTTTTTGGCATATGTTGTCGCTTTTTTTCAAAGAGGAGTTTTTTTTTTTTTTTTTTTTTTTTGTGTTTGTTTGTTTGGGTTTTTTTCTTTTTTCCGTTTTCGTTTGAAATAAAAATATGTGTTTTCTTTCTTCCATTTAACCGTTTTACCGAACTTAGTTTCCTCGGTACAAGAGGGGGAGTATTTAAATCCCGTCTTGATTCGATGGAGTGTTTCGGTTTTCGGTTCTTGTTGAAAGGACTTACACTGGTAGTGATTTTTTTTTTTTTTTTTTTTGTGGGACTAGCCATGGGTTGGTTTGGTTTGTTGTAGTTTCTTCCGCGTCCATTGCCATATTGAATTTGTGTTGCAGGGAAATATTCATATTTCGTTGAAAGTCCAAATTCTTTTTTTGTTGTTGTTGTTGTTGTTGTTGTGGGAATAGCCATGGGATGGTTAGTTCTGGTTTTTTATCATTATTGATTGTTTGCGCCGGGGGCCTATTTACTTTTCGACCTCGTGTCTGAAGCACATGGAGTTTTTAGTTGTGAGTCCGACGGACGTTAGGTTTTTTATTTTGGTGCCGAAATGCTGGAAAAAGTAATTTGGCTTACGGTAGTAGTAGTAGTTGTTCATTTTGGTGCCAACGGACGTTAAGTTTTTCATTGACATGGTTACTGAGAAGATGGGTTAGTGCGTTGGCCGGGAGAAGGTTGCGCTGTGCCTGTTCATATCATGTCGGGTAGTCAACACTTTATGGGGAGTTGTTCCGACGTGAGCTGAACACAACTTTAAAATTTGTTTATGGCAATAATAGTGAAAAGATAATTAGTGCTTAAGGATTCGAAAATGGAGCGGAGGTATGTGAGGAATGTTCATTTTGAACTTTCCACTCCTAGGGTCCGTAAGTCAGTAAGTTGGTTTTGTGAGGAAACAGTCTTTGAATATGAGTACAACGGCCGTTAAAATTTTGTTAATGGCGAATAATATGCTCTAAGAGATTTAAGGCTTAGGAATGTTCATTTTGGCAATATAAAGGCTGACAAGGAGAATTTGATACTTAAAGTAGTGTGGAGGCGTCTTGTATGTAAGGAATGTCTTTGATGTATTCACTCCTTAGGTCAGTAAGTACTTTTGAGACAGGGAAGAAAGTAAGGAGAGGTAAAGGGAGGCGAACATAGTAGCGGCTTGACTTAAGTCAAGGGGATATTGATTACACTTTTCTCCTAGGTGTCTGTCTGCTGGATGCTTTCTGTCTCAGCTTTTTATATCTGCTTTCTGAATCAAAAGCAGCTCATTTGGGATTTCACACTTGCATTTGATTCTGGGCTTCCCATTGACTTGCAAAATGGAAATTTAATATTTAATTAATTTTTATTTTTCAACTGGAACATCTGCGCAAACCCAGATGCACAACAATGAGTTTTGGTCGTTTGCCTTTTTGTCTTGAGAGAGAAAACATCCGGTCCATTGCTTTTGCTTGGTCGGTATCGCCACATACTCTCTGTAATAATGCCTATCCATTAGACATCGTCTAATTGGTAATTAGGAATAAGGTATTGAAGTTCAACAAAGTTAAACCAGTTACTGTGCAAAGATGTCCTGTATACTTGCACCTTAGCTGGGCTCTATTAGTGATAAATTTGCCAAGCGTATATCCATTACAGCTCGACATTGTTACTTTACGGCTAATACTCATGTTGTTGGGTTTTTTTTTTTTGGGTTTTTTTTTTTGCTAAATCTGTTTTTTCTTCCATAAAAATGTTCTCCCCTTCCTTACATCATAATAATTTATTTAATTTATATGTTTAAATGTAGTTGTGTCTTGCACTACATAGGAAGAACTACCCAAAAATTAAATACCAGAATTAAACAACACATACCTACAAAATCTGTAATTTGAACTATTCTTCTGCTATTGTGGAACACCTTATTAATAACCACAATTGTGCTGCTAACTTTAGTGTGGATGTATTTTCCATCCTAAGTTTGTCACACTCAAATTACCACTTTAAAGTGTTGGAGACCATCTATATTCAATCAATCATTAAATCATCTAATGATTGATTGAATATGGCCTCAATACCTCCTCTGTGTAAACAAAAGCAACATATATTTGGCCTGCAACTCATTTCCATTTAGAATATTTTTTTTCTGTCTCTTCTTACATCCTGTTCTATTTTTAAATAATTATTTATTCACTTCGATAATTTTTAAATAATTATTTATTCACCTCGATTTAGCTCTGCTGAGTGAGGTGCGAAACCGGTTAGCTAGCTTGTTTTTCAGTTTTATTTTTTTATCATCATGGGTGGTAATAATAATAATTTTTATGTATTCATAGCAGTAAAATATAGATAGGTGTGAGTTTGTAACCCTGGGTTTCACATTTGTCTGATGATTGCAAGAGCATGAAACTATATGAATATGTCAGCTCTATCACTGATATTGATCATTTTCAAATAAGTACCGTGCATATATAATATATAAATAATATAATATATATAACAAGTTGCATATATATATATTTATAATTATATACATACACTTTTCACACACACACACACACACACACACACACACACACACACATATATATATGCATTTAGTATGACAGTTGCGAGTGTAGAAAGTGGAGTCATCAAATTTCAGTTGATTCTATCTTGTCTCATTCCCTACCTTATAATACCATTAGAAAAGGCATGAATCCATTTTCTCCAGTTAAATAATAATTTTAATACATTATAGATTAAATGATATGTGCCTTGGGTAATAGCAACCTATGAAAAGGAAAATTCAAACCATGTTTTTTCTAGGAATGTTATGTTTAAGTCCATTCCAGAGAGTTTAAACCCTGTGATGATAAAATATGAAGATGGCTGTTTGGAGATTTTGTGCATCATTTTTATGTTATCAGTCTTCATGAAATGTGTAGTTGGATCTAAACAAGCCTTCAGTTAGTTAAATGCCATACGTGATACATGCTTGGGCAATCATGTCTTGCAAGAGACATGACTGACTGGGCAAAAGATTATCCCGCAATAATGGTTGCCATTACTTTCTGCAGTAGACTGGTTGCCAGCCAAAGCTATAGAACCCAATTTGTCCTATTATTTAACTCATAACTGGAGGAAAGAGACAGCTTAATACCTTTCCCAAGGTTATTTGCACGTAAATGAATGCAAGGAATTCAACTGGAATTCAAACTTGGCTCCCCAATTTCTCGTTCCGAGCCGATATCCACTGTACAACACACACATCCTTACAAGCCTGAAATACTAGACTACTCACACATGATTTGATTATATGTGGTTTAGTATTTTAGTTTTAAACTGAACTGTTAAGCCTTCATATATCAAAATCGATTGGAAATAGATAGAAAATATAGAGTTTTGTCTGATATTTGAAAGAAAATGGAGATTAAGAAGATTATATTGTATCAATAAAGTATGTTTGTCTTCCTTAAAATCAGTATTAAATATTAACTTTTTACTTGTATTCAAATATCTACCATCTACATTATTGTAAAATATGCAACTACCTTAGCCACTAAGCAGGCTTCAATAAAGGTAAGAGTGATTGAGACAATCAAGTCATTGAAAAATAAATGTTTTCTTATCACTAAATAAAATATAAAACTAAAAAAAACTTAGCTTGATTTTTTTTTAGGCATGTATGAGGGGAGACCACTCTTACGACATTCACTAAAATCTTGAGTGATGATTTACTTACATTATTAGAAACTAAGTTGAGTATTCTACAAAAACATGTTTAAATTTTTCACTCTATACTTAGACATTAGCTGAAACCTTTCACAAATTTCATTTTTTTTAACTCAAGTAAAAATGCTGAGAATATGCGCCAGTTCTTCTATTCACCAAAATCATGGGATATTTAAAAAAAAAAAGTAAATTAATTTTGAAATAAATCACTCACTAGAAATATTCAGGTACTGTAAAGGTTAGTGGTTCAGAACGAAGAATGAACAAATAAAGTCGAGTTCATTACATTCACTTTTACACAAATACCCTCTCTTCTAGCTTAGCGATGAGTTAAATAATAACACATACTGAATTGTTTAGTCTAGGAGAAGAACAATTAATTCAAAAGCATCTCTTAAAATCCAGTCAGTGAGTTAAGTGCCATACATGATACATGCTTGGGTGATCATGTCTTGAAAGAGATATGACTAGCTCGGCAGAATATTTTCCCACAGTATATTGCCATTACTTTCTGCAGTAGACTGGCTATAGAACCCAACCTGTCCTGCTATTTAACCCATAACTAGAGAGAGAAGCAACGAATTAATACCTTTCCCAAGGGTATTTACATGTAAGTGAACGCATCGAATTCAACTGGAATTTGAACTCTGCTCTCCAATTTCTCGTTCCAAGCAGATAGGCACTGCCCCGCAACACACATAAACCAAAGCAGTACCCCCACTAGTGTCATAAGGCTGTGGCCCAATATTCCACAAGTGTGTAAAGGGTATGAGTGAATAAGTGATTTCAAAAAGAAAAGTTCAAAATAAATATCTTCTACCATCAAAAAGAAAGGTTTTTGTTATACTAATAAAACTCTTATTTTGTATATAGTTCTGTTATTCCAATACATTGGTTCAACCTACCTACCTTCTTTTCATGTCTTTCTTCCTGGTCCTAACAGGCCACAACAGTTTTGAAATAAATCTCTTCTACCAATCTAGTTAAATATAATTAGTTGGAATTCAATTTCATTTATTAGTAAATCAGTTAGTTCTCTTTTGAAAATGAAACTGTGTGTATTTTAATCTATTTACTCAATTTCACGCAAAATGTTTTCCAAACTTCTACAAAAATAAATATTCATCTCAACACCATGAGTTTGATTAGGATCTCTCGTATTTCACTTGAAAAGGAAGTTTATCTTGTCACTGGGTGTCCATCTCCTAACCATTATCTCCCCACTGTACAAATGGAATAAGTTCATGGCAAAACCCAGTAGCATTGGGAATATTTTGTCAACATATAGAAGTGCAGTATCTCATATAAAATTTGATCCTGTATCATATTCGCCTTTGTAGATTGATAAATAAACACTATTTTTAAACATATTTACCAGTAGCTGATCACATGACCAGCTTTTTAACTTCTGCTCCAGATGATTGTTGCTACTGAACTGTTATTTAATATCTCTTTAACTCAAGGTCATTTTATTTACTGCTGATATATTTTCCATACACACGATGAGTGTAGACATTTTATGATACAGAACAAATATATATTTTATTGTTCTTTCCAAATTTTTTACTATGCAATAAACAAGATTCTTAACACTATGCTACCAACTCATATTGTTTATTAAATATTATTTATTGTTGCTTAAAGGTCTCCATATTTTTACGTGATAAACATTATTTTACACAACAATCAGTAATGTTTTTCTTTTTTTTCCCCTCTTTCAATGTCAATGTCATTATTTGTAATACATGCACAAATATAGACATCATTACTATTGACATGAGAAAGAACCTAGTTTTAAATTCAACTGGGAAGTGCTTTATTCTTGCCTAAACAAAATTCTTGCTACAATGTGCCATTTTTACTGTTGCAAAGAGCAACAAACTGATAAGCACAACTAGAAACAAAATTTTTTATAATTTCAAGTTTGTTTAGGATTTGGTTTCCAATTTCTTTTAAAGTCTACATCTACACTATATTTTCATTGAATACTGTTGCCATATCTGATCAGGTGCAACAAAATCCAAAGGAAAATCTGCAATATAATCGATCAAGATGTGGCAGCCCACCTTCAGTTGCTTTCTCACTAACATGATGTGTCTTCCCTCTGTCTTTTCTACAAGTATTTTCATGGCAACTGTTCTGACGAGCTGTTTTTCCTGATATGCCAGTTACATGTATTTACTTGTGCTACTAGATTGGCATTAAACCCTTTTCCCATTGAAATAGTTAAATGTAACTACCTCTTCTACCCTAACAGTTTCTTTTCTCACACTTCCCATATGTGGAACTCTCTTCTGTTTGCTTGCTTTGCTGATAGCTACAATCTCCAAAAATTTAAATGCAATGTCAATTGCCATCTTTTATCGACTTGATTCCCATCCATCTCATCTTTACTTTGGTATCCCCTGTACATTTATCTCACTGTAATCCCCTGTACACCAGTAGCATTTCTGCCTTGCTTGGGACGAAATGATAAAAAAAAATATTTCGAATGTCTCCAACTGAACTCTGAAATGTTATTTATTAATTAAATCTTGACCTCTTCAGGTTTTGAGTTCATCATTATCTCTCCTGCATAGGCACAAGAACTTCACTTCTGGCCGATTCTTATGTTCATAAAACACTACACAGTAACCCTCTACCTTGAGTGGCTTTTGGGCTTTGTATTCGGTAAACATTAGTAAAAAAGAATCCAACAAATTTTGTCCTTAATCAGATTCAAATAATGCTTTCATTGATTAAATTATATATATTGAGGGGAAGTGGAGACATATAAACGTAAATGTTAGTTTTAATTACGTTTCACTGAAAATATAGAGATGCTAAATTTGATTTTTTGTCATCCAACAGCGCAACTGTTTTCTTTGGTTTCCCATTGCTTTTGTTTTTATTGCTGTTGTTTTTAATGTGTTAGAAAAACAATGTTACATATATGTGTGTATATGTATATATAAAAAACATGTGAAAAAGACGAGAAAATTTCCTAAATATAAAATATTTTTATTTTCATGTTTTTATAACTAAATTTTTCTCAGTATGTATGAGTGCTAAAATTCTTGTGTTAAAAGTTCCTTTTTCGTTAAGATGAAATAAATGTGATTTCTTTGCTTGTATAAGTGAGAAAAAAAAACGTAAAGGAGAAAGTGAGGAGGAAAGTGTAAGTGTCACATAGCTTGAGGAGGAAGACAGGCAAATGAGTAAGGGATTCTCTTTTAAGTTGAAATATAAGGAGAGGGAAAGGGAAACAGCAACTTTGTATTAGGAAATCACAATGCCCAAGGAGAAAAATGGGTTCAATGGTGCACAGCGAATGACCAGGTAAAAACCGACAATTTTTGATTATATAGCAATAAACAGGAGATTCAGGAATGCAGTTCATTGTAAAACTTATCCAAATGCCGACTGTGGAATCGACCACCTCCTGGTTATTTGCAAACTAAGGGTGAAACTGCAGAGAATGAAGAAACTTAGTGCAGCACCCAGGCTGCAATACAACACGCCCGTGAATGACTTCAACCTGCTGGAAAAGTACACAAATAGCATGAAAAAATATTTGAGGAACAAATTAGAAATAGAAACTCAAAATAGAATGCACTCAAAGAAGCGTTAGTGACATCAGCCAATGACATCATCCCAAAGGAAAACAGACGTAGAAGAAAAAATGAGTGGATCACAGATGAAACTCTTGACATGATGCGAAGGCAACAGAAAATAATCCTAAGAAATTGGATAGAATACAGGAAACGACACAAGAAAATACTGAAAGGACAAAAAGGAATGGCTCAATGGCAAATACACAAAAATAAAGAGATTGAGCATGACCAATAAAGTAGACATGCATAAAAATAAGGGAACTAACAGGACAAAAACATGCTCCTCAAAGGGATGCATAAAATCCAAGGATGAAACATTCATATTGGAGAAGGAGGAAATGCTTCAGCAGTAAGAAGTATACATGGGAAATCTCTTCCATGACAAGAGAGAGCAACTGACAATACATAGAAATACCGACAGACAGGAAATATTAAAATCTGAAGTGGAAGCTGAAATGGCCAAACTGAATAAGAACAAAGCAGTTGGACCAAATAGCATTGTAATAGAGATGTTGCCAACCTTAGAAGATTTCGATGTAGACAAAATCACAGAAATTATAAATGAAATTTACAACAGCAGCAAAATCCTGGAAGACCTAAGCAGATTGATTTTCATAGCACTGACTAAGAAGCCAGGTACAGATGAATGTGAATTCGACCGAGCAATCAGCTTAATGAGTCATGTAACAAAACTCATCATCTGAATTCTGATGAATAGAGCATGCAGCAAAATCAAACCGGAAATAGGACAAGAGCAATGCGGATTCATCACGGATACTGGCACAAGGAATATGATATTTATGCTTAGAATGCTATCAGAAAGGGCAATAAAAATATACAAGGACGCATACCTGTGTTTCATCAACTATGCAAAGGCAATCAACAAAGTATGCCACAAGCACCTGACAGAGATGCTCAGCAACCTTGACATATTCAGGAAAGACCTTAGAGTAATCAAGAACCTGTACTGGCAGCAAACTGTCTGCATACGGACAGGAAATGACTTCGGCAGATATACAAGAATAGAAGACAGGAATGTGTAATCTCACCAGATTTGTTCAACCTATCCAGCAATTCTGAGAGCTCTGGACGTCCTGCCAGGATTTGTCATTGGTGGCTGCAATCTGAACAATATAAAATAGACAGATGATACAGTGCTGATAGCAAATACAGGAAAGAAACTACAAGACCTCCTACAGGAAGTAGTTAAAGAAGGCAGAAAGAAAGAACTACACATAGACTACAAGAAAACTGAATGCATGGTAATCAGTTAAAAGAGAAGCCCAAAATGTAAACTACAAGTTGGTGATACTAAAAATCAAACAGGTGCAGAAATTTAAATACCTGGGAAGTGTTCTAACAGAGGACAGAAAGTGCAATACAGAGATCCAAAAATGTATTGGCATGGCCAAGGATGCATTCCAGAAGCTAAGTAGAGTATTAAGAGACAGGAAAATTTTGCTGGAAACAAAGAAGAAAGTACTGAATTGTTATGTGATGTCTGTCCTTCAATAGAGTAGAAAATGCTTGGCAATCGCATCAAAGATGAAGGAATGACCTGAAGCAACTAAAATGTTGCTCTACAGGAGGATGCTGAGAATATCATGGCCGAAATACACGAGCAACGATAAAATTTTGGAAGGAACTGATACTTAACATCAGAAAAAGACAGCTGAAGTTTTTGGGACATGTAATGAGGAAGTAGGGCTTGGAGAACATGATGCTCACGGGATAGATAAAGGAGAAGAGAGACAAGGGAAAGCAACACATGATATACTTGATGGACTTAAACAGAAGAATGGAGAGGCAGGGATTAAGTGGAATAACAGGGGAAGGGGTATTAAGAGCGACAAGGGATAGCGAGATGGAGAAAGCCATGATCGCCTGTGTCCTGAAGGAACACGGCACTTAGAAGATGAAGATGTTGTGAACTGTTACCATCTTTTGCTTTTGTTGCCGTTACTTTTACGAGTTTTGTGTGTCCAGAGTCTTTACTTGAATACTCATCAAATAAATCACAAAGATATTTTTATTGTCAATAAAAATGCAACCTGTTGGTTGAAAAATGTTAAATATTTATTTTCAAAAGATTAATTTATTAACTGGAAGAATATGCAAATCCTCCAATTCATAAACCATTTTTGTCATTTGTTGTTTGACTGTTTTGCTGTTTATTTTCGTCTTCACTTCACAAATATGCCACACAAGATATCAAGTGTCAGATATCTCAGCAGATGAAATACGTCTTCATACGTATCTGTAATAACTGGCTTCACACTTTGAAGACAAGAAATCAAATAAGGAAAAGTAGTTTTTGAAAACCGGATTGAAATATGAAGTTCCAACATAGGCAGCAAAATAGCACATTTTCCAACAAGCACCACTGCTGAAGACCATTTTTCAGAATCCTGATTGAGCCTTTCTGAACTTTTCTAAACAGAAATATTGACTAGACTTATTTAGCGCCATCAATAGTCCTCAGAAGAACCAAAGTCGACTAGACTTGCTGCGAACTTAGAACTCCATTCAGAGCAAAGTGCGTGGCTAACCAGACTACTTGATTATTACTTAGAAGGATAAACATTTGAAACGTTATACTGTGAATTACTTAAGAGACTTCCGTTCCACTACCAGCTTGATAGGAGCAGGGATTGGGAAATATCCAAATGACCATTATACTACTGTGAATTATTTTCTGTATATAAAGACTTTCTTTTATAACAATTCAGGCCTCAGTCCATTTGTTTTTGGTGCCATAATTCTTTTTTATTATTATTATCCAATTGTGTGCATGCTTTCCAGTTCGGTTTGACTTGGCAGAGAGACAGCTAGTGGAAAACTCACGTGACTGCCTTGTGATCAATCAACACAATGTGGGGCAAGGGAGATCATCGCAAGCAGAGTCAACCTACGACAAGCTATATGGATTGAAACCAACAACAACCGGCCTGGTTAAGTGTCACAATGGTCCCCGCGTTTTATTTGATTAGAATTGACTCTGTCAAAAGAGTCTGGAGAACATTGTTGAAAAGAGTTATATATATCTTCTGAAATGATTTAACAACACGTTAACATGCACACAGTTTCTCTCTGTCTAGACTCCAGTGTGTGAGTTGTTATGCTGAAAAACTTACTTTCTGTAACCTTTTTCTACGGTCAACCCCCTTGAGTTCAGTTAAGACCGAATAGACACCTCCACCCAAAGAGGGAGACGCCGAAGGTTGAGGAGCCAGGGTGGAAGAGTTAGGTCTGGTGCACACTGACCGGAATAGGCCCGTGGAGTGGAAGTGCTAGATATACAGTCCCTAGACCAGGATAACCACTCAGAGATGGAAAGGGTTAAATATATGGTGCCGCGATAACCAGTATTCATCTCAAGAGGCTAAAGAGTGTTAAAGATGGTGCCGTAATGACCAGGATTTGATCCATGGAGCCAGAGTGTTAAACTGAAGAAACAAGAGGCAGTAATACTAAGAAAAATTGTGAGCTATTTGGAGTTAAATGTAGATCAAATATGGACTGGAATCTTACAGAATGATAAGATAAAGAATAAGTAAAGTCTATACAGTTTTTCTCAATGTTTTTTATAAATATGCATGATGTGTGTCCAAATAATTGATTTGGAAAAATACAAGAAGTGTCTGGTGTTTTCTTACTTCAAATTTTGTTGAGTGTTAAAATATAAATGCGACTATTATGGTCTGAAAAAGAAAAGGAGAAAAAGCTTTTGTTGACACATGTCTTAATTACCAGTTCAACCTGTCCATGTCGACTGCTTATCTGATAGTGAGAATGTTATATGTTTGTATGTGTAGAGGAGAGAAGTGGGTTCAATTCTCATTGGTTTAGAATGTGTGAATTAATGATAATTAGAATTATTTTATTATAGTTATTTTTCACATTATAATTAATTTCTTTTTTTCTGACTACAGCGGGTCTATATTTTTGCATTTAATTTTGAGACAATAACTAATAAGCAATTTTGACCTTTAAATATCATTTTTATTTCAAATAGATTACATTTATTCAAATCTGAATATATGATACAAGTCTGTGTACAATAATTGTTTGTTGATAGCTATGTGAGTGATGATGATAATTTTTCTGCTACAAAATTTGCAATGTCAGGTTCAGTAGATGACATATTAATCCTAAAGTCATGTTTAGCATTTAGTCAGGTATTCTGTTGCAGAGATTTAGCCATAAGAGTATTAGATTATTGATGGATCTTCCATCCCGTGTTGTGCCAAATTAATTTTTGAAGCCAGTTATCGTAATTCTAAACCGAAGATCCTCCTGACTAGTATAGAACAAAAACCTAGGTGTCCATAGGCAAAAGTTTCAAAACTCTTATGAACTTCTTCACTAATGTCTTCTTCTTCTATGTGCCCTGTCCCTTCAGGAAGGTAGGCGATCATGGCTTTCCATGTCTCCCTATCCCTGGTGGCTCTTAGCATGCCTTCTCCTGTTACAATATGAAACCCTTGTTCCATCATCCACCTGATTAGGTCCTTCAAATATGTTATCCATTGCTTTCCCCTGTCTCTTTTTCCCTGTATCTGGCCTGTTAGTATCAGGTTCTCCAAGCCCTCCTTTCTCATTGCATGTCCCAGGAACTTCAGCTGTCTCTTTCTGATGTTCAGGATTAATTTCCTTTTTGTTTCCATCATTTCTAGGACCTCATCATTGCTCACATGCTCGATCCATGATATTCGCAGCATCCTTCTGTAGAACCACATTTCAGTTGCTTCAAGTTTTTTCTTCTCTTTGATGATATTTCCAGCATTTACTGCCATATTGAAGAACTGACAACACATAGCAATCCACTACTCTCTTCCTTGTTTCTAGCAAAATTGTCCCGTTTCTTAATACTTTACTCAACTTCTAGAATGCTTCCTTCGCCATGCCAATTCGCCTTCGGATCGCTGTGTCGCACTTTCCATCTTCTGTTATAACACTTCCAAGGTATTCAAATTTTTGTACCTGCTTGATTCTAGTATCCCCGACCTGTATTTGGCATATTGGGCTGCCCTTTTTACTGATGACCATGCATTCGGTTTTCTTGCAGTTTATTTGTAGTCCTTTCTTGTCACTCTCTTCAGCTACCTTCTGTAGGAGGTCTTGTAGTTTCCTTTCTGTGTCTGCTATCAGCACTGTATTGTCTGTGTACCTTAGGTTGTTTAAATTGTGGCTTCCGATGACAAATCAAGGCATAATTTCTAGGGTCCTCAAAATATTCTCGCTGTACAAGTTGAACAGATCCAGTGAAAAGACACATCCTTGTCTTATGCCCCTTTCTATCTTTGTATATCTCCTGAATTCATTACCTGTCCGTATGCAGGCGGTTTGCTGCCAGTAAAGATTCTTGATTACTCTTAAATTTTTCCCAAATATGTCAAGGCTGCTGAGCATCTCCATCAACTCTTTGTGGTGTATTTTGTCAAACGCCTTCGCATAATCAATAAAACACAGGTATAAGTCCTTCTTCATTTGTATTGCCCTTTCAGAGAGCATCCTAATCATAAATATGGCATTCCTTGATCCAGTGGCTTTGACAAAACTGCGCTGTTCTTGTCCTATCTCTGCCCTGATTCTGCTTCTCATTATATTCATCAGGATTCGAATGATCAGTTTTGTTATATGGCTCATTAAACTGATGGTTCTGTGGAGTTCACATTCGTTTGCTCCTGGCTTCTTAGGTAGCGCTATGAAGATCGACTTGCTGAGGTCATCTGGTATTACACCACTATTATAAATTTCATTTATTATTTCTGTAATTTTCTCTATACCAAATTCTTTTTCCAGGGCTATCAGCAGCTCTATGACTATGCCATCTGGTCCAGCTGCTTTGTTTCTATTCAGTTTGGCTATTGCAGATTCCACTTCACACTTTAATATTTCTGGTCCGTCCACATCTCTGTGTATTATCGGTTGCTCTCTCTTGTCGTGGAAAAGATATTTTATATATTCTTTCCATCGTTGCAGTATTTCCTTTTTCTCCAATATGATTGTTCCATCCATGGATTTTATACATCCTGTTGAAGAGCAGGTTTTTTTTCCTGTCAGTTCTTTTATTTCTTTATGCATGTCTACTTTATTCTGCCTGCTCAGTATCTCTACTTCTGCACATTTGTCATAAAGCCATTCTTCTTTAGCCTGTCTGCATTTTCACCTTATTTCCTTGTGTAGTACTCCATTCCATGTCTTGATATCATTTTCTGCCTCATATCCAAAACCAAAATCTCTTCAGTCATCCACTCATTTTTTGTTCTTTTCTGTGCCTAATTTCCTTTGGGGCAATGTTGTTTGCTGATGTCACTATTGCTTTCTTTAGCGAGTCCCATTTCGAGTGTCCTTTTCCAATTTGTTCTTCGTATTTGATTTTCATGCTGTTAGCATATTCTTTCTGTAGGTTGGGGTCATTCACGAGCGTGTTGTATTTCAGTTTTGGTGCTGTACTCTTCTCTAATTCAGCACAATGTACTATATGTAATAATAAATATCTTACTATTATAACTGTTAGTCCTTTATTTCTTCACAAACTGTAATGTTGTTTATTTAGTGCTGTTAAGTACTATTACTATTAATAATTAAATATTGCTAATATTACTATTAAGTTGTTACAGTAAATTTCGAGATGTGTGTGGGTGGTGCAGTGAATATTGGCTCAGAACAAGAGCCAAATTCGAATTTCAGTTGAATTCGTTGCATCCACTTACACACAAATACCCTTGAGAAAGGTATTAATCTGTCTCTTCTCCCTTCACTTATAGGTTAGATAGTATCACAAATTGGGTTCTATAGCTTTGGTTGGCAACCAGTTTACCACAGGAAGTAATGGCAACCTACTGCGGGAAAATTCTCTGCCCAGTCAGTCATGTCTCTTTCAGGATGATCACCCAAAGTGTGTATCACGTTTGGCAATGAACTGACTGAAGTACAGGGAATATGTGGGTATTATAACAGTTATCAGAAAGATGAGTTTAGATTCCAGTCTGTTGCATTCACTTTTGTCCAAATTCCCTTGGGAAAACAATGAATACATTCTTTTCTCTCCCATCCTCAGATATGGGTTAAATATCAGGGTAAATTAGACTCTATCATTTTGGATGACAGCCACTTTAAAACAACAACTATCCTGAATTCAAAGCATTAAGGCAACCAAGAACCACTCCACTATCTTACCCATGATGGCAATGCAGAGTTAATAAAGAAAATGAATATGTGGAGGGCCATGATCAGTTACACTCTAAATGAACACAATATTAAAAAAAAAATTAAAAAAAAAATTTTTAAATGTATATCCCACTTTCTTTTTTGTCATAAAAGTCATGTGGAAGGTAAAACTTTGGCAGTCTTTAACCTTCATGCCCAGAAAAACAGTATCAAAATCATAGTTTTTCCCTTGACACCTCTATTATTTTAATTACCTTTACTCCTGAGCTATGTGTGCTGTTTAAAAAAAAACAATGATTAGAATTTTAATTTTTTTCTGTAAATTATTCTGCAATTTTTTAAATTGATGACAATATTTCTCTGCATTAACCGTTTTGTTTTGGTTTAGCACTTCATGATAGATAACACTCTTCATAGGTCACCAAACATAGAGCATAACTTTTGGAGCATATAGACCTGACTTGGGGATGGAGACTCTTTTTCCATTAAGTGCTAACTATTATCATTTTCAGTTGATATGATTATAGGGAACAAGCTTTTCATTACTGGTGATGATTCTATCTAGGAAAGATTCAGTAGCAAGTCTGCTCTTCAATGTCAAAGATAAGATAAGTCTTTGATTAATCTTAGAAGCAGCCAATAAGAGATTCTAATGTGATTTGTATTAAACTATTTTGCTAATACTCATGCAGTTTGCTAAGGATTTTCTTAAGCTATAATTTGCAGAAGCTGAATACTGAAAGAACTTGGTCATCCAAATAAATAGGAGTATTTCAGAGTAAAATTTCCTAATCAAAACTGGTTAAATGATCATTGGCATGTCTGAAAACTCAAAGCTTCATTTCCATAGAACAAATATCTCTTGCCACTCTCTGGGGTGACCTTTTTGGAATTCATAAAATATACAGTGTTTGATATGGGTCTGATTTAGAATCATTTTAAAAGGGTAAAATCTGTACAACATTTATCCAATCTGGTATTAAGTAATCTGCAAAAAAAGAGTGAAACTTTAAATTAAATGCAAAATTAATGATTATTTTACAATAAGTATTAAAAAAGTGATCATATCAGAAATGCAAAAAAACTTTCTTTCCAACAAGAACTTTTCACTTAAAGAAACACTTTATTTCTTTGGCATATCTATTCTCATGCTTTGGGACCAATATTAAATAAAATTGTTTAAATTTGAGGTAGTGGGGAAGGGGCAGAGGGTGTGATGACACCAAGCACCCATATCAGAAAGTCATCCAATCCAAAAGTGAAATAAAAATTTAGTTTATATTTAATTTTAAAGAAAGTCCTGAAACCACATATTCTTGTCACTTTGACAGAATCCAAAAGTGAATAACTAATTATTTTACTTACAAAAATTTGTCTTATACAATACTTCAAGGGTCAGTTCTGCACTGGATAGCTTTAATGTCACGTTTTAGGTCAATCCTCAGACTCCTAGGTCTTTTAATCTTCTGAGGTAAAAATGAGATACAAAATTTACTTTGGTACTGTTTAGGGTGAACCCAGTATATATTGGGTCATCATAGATCAACTCTTCTTAGATCAAAGGTCCTTGATGGACATTAAATTTGATCCAGATCTCTGGCATTTTCTCACATGAGTCATGTAGTAAAATAGTGTACAGATTTTTAAAAATTGGTGGAAAATTAGTGCAACACGATCTAATATTTTCCACTCGTTTGCTTTGTGTGTGACTTAGTTAAACTCAGAAAATTTCAAGAACTAATCACAATGAATTTAGTGTAAATGATTGTGAAAATATTTTAAATATATTTTTCTTTCTGTCAGATAGTCAATACTATAAAGAATATCTTTTTTAGTTATATGGTAGACTATAAAGATCAATTTATAACATTTGTTAGAAAAGAAGCTGATGTAATGTCTTTGTATACTACTCCTTTTATTTTTATGGATTTTTTAGTACAATGGATTTTAAGATCAACCTTTTATACTAAAACAGAACAAGCAATAAATAAATTAACAATTAACCTACTATAATAACTGGTGTTTCAGGATTTTATGAAATGAATCTAAGTTGCCATAGGTATATGCAACAGTTGAAGGTCAGATTTTAATGACAGTATTTAGGATAAAAAATCTCTCATTTCAGGCTGATTTACTAGGGTTACGAAAAATAAGCAGGAAAGCCTGATTGGACAGAAATTGAGATTGTACTTGAAACTTTTCTTTATTTTTGATGGAATATGTGTAGATGACAAAATATCTCAGATTGATTTCTGCCATGAGGTTTTCAGGTACCTCCCTGATTCAGCCATGCTGTCAGTTCTATGTTATGTATGTAAGTATGCGTATGTAGTTTTAATTCATTACACTAACAACTACATTTTATTTATTTATTTATTTTATATTTTTTGTTAAGCAGAATTTATTGTCTTAAGTGATTCAAACATCTAGAGACATCTGTCAATGTTCCTTTAATTGTCAGATTAACATTAACAGAAACATTTCATTGCAAGAAAAAACTTAAATATTTGACTTGTAAAATTGGTAGAAAATTTAATATTTTATTCTTAAAATAATTGTTATATTAAGTGCATGATGACAGAATAAAGAAGAAATGAAGAAGGTTTAGGAAATAATTGTATTAGCAAAAAAATACAAGTAGTAAATTGATGTAAATATCTCTCATTAAAAGAAAGTGATAAACAGAGACATAAAAGTCATCCATGGAGGCATGCAGTAGAAGAGGGAGAGTGAATTGTGACTTACTGTGATGACTGTCTTTAATGAGAGACAGGTATTGTGAATTGTAGCTGGTATGTGATTGACTGCCAAAGAAGTCCCTTTGATAGGTTTTTATAGCCTTTTCTTAGGTTCAGATCAGCTTCAATTTTTATTTTGTTTCTTTATGCGGGAATGGGTGCTATTGGTGAAAATTCTGGATTGTATTTTTCTTTGAGTGTGTAACTGAAACAAAAGTTATGTGAGAAGCCTATGCAGAGTTGATAAAGATTTTAGTTCAGTTTTGAGTTTTGGAGTTTTGGAGTGTGAACATTCAGCCAGTGGTGGAAACGTGTGCAACATGAATGAAGAAGATCTGGTTTAAGAAGATTATAACATAATCATTCATTTAAGCAATTCATATTTAATTGAAAATCATTTCCCAGCATAAAATTAATGGTAAAAGTCAGTGATGAAAGAATAAAATCAGTCATTAAATGTAAAAAAGATATTTTGTAAGTTTTAGTAAAATTGATAGTTTATTGCTTTTTTTAAATTATTTTTTAAAGAAATCAGTATATTATAAAATTGAATGTCAACTGCTTTCTTAAATGGATCTTTCTGATTTCTGTACCTTATATTATAGTGGGTATCTCTTATTCCTTTTCTAGTTATTGTGAGGAGTAGTTAGCAGGTTAAAGGAATTTGGCCTTGTGGGAAGATAGAGCACTATAATTCATAAAATGATTATAAATTCAAGAAAGGCAATTAGAGTATAAAATGACATTTTTATATATATATATACATTTCAATTAATGTTTTACAAAATAAGTAATGCTTGAAATAAGAGTCCAAGGAGGTAAAAGAGTTCATGGCAAAATAATAAGCTGAAGGAGATTAAGGCTTAAAAATGTGGGTAAAGAATGTTCATTTAGAAGTTGCCACTTCAAAGGTCACTAGGTCAGCAAGTTGGTTTGTGTGGAAAGTCTTTAGGGAGAAAGTAAAAAGGTCAGAATAGTACTTATGAGACAGGGGAAGGAAGAAAGAGGTCAACATAGCAGCCTCTGGACTTAGGTCAAGGGGATTAGTTACACTCTTCTTCCTCAAGTCCTGATCAGCATTTTGGATCAAATGCAGCAAGTTTCAAATTTTATCCTTGTATTTGATTTCAGGCTTCTCATTGTCTGGTAAATAAAAAAATGTTAATTTGATATTTGATGAATTTTTATTTTTCAACTGGAGCATCTGAGAGAATGAATCCCCTTGCACAGAGGTGATTTTTATTCATTCGCTTTCTGGTCAACATAGAGCCAACATCCGGTTTGTTCGCTTTTGCTCGGTTGGTGGTATCACCACAATATAATAGTATACTAAATTATATATACTGTATATGGAATATATATTTTTATATATCGAGGACAATTTAGGGGGAAAAATCTATAACCAAGTGGAAAGAAACTTTTGTGTGACACGTTTTGTCCTTTATGTTGTGGACCTGGTAAAAGGTCCAGCAAGAATAACACAGAACAACCAAAATAGGAAATAACAAATATATATTAAACAAGGCAAAATACAACACTTGGAACTTTGTTAGTAGAACGATAATACGGGTTAGTGTGTAATACTATAATTTGACACTCGAACCGGGACTCGTAATGGTCACTAAGGTATCAGTGTTCATAGACGACTCTCGGCTATGTGCAGGGCATTCTCTTCAAGCTGTCTACTCGCTACTCACCCGTTACTCTCGCCTCTTGTGAGGGGAGGTACATGTACTGGTTGGAAGAGTCCATTCCATTGTGGGTGATGCTGCCATGACACTTTAAGACTTCATTCATCTAAAGAGATGTTTATGTTGATGCAACTGCACAAAGGAAAAAGGATGCTGAAAATTTTAACTTTAAAGGGTTTTTTTTTATAGATGTTTCTTTTTGGGTAAATAGTCTAACCAATTCATTCAGTTTATTTCTCTTTTTGTTTATGCTTCCAACACTTTACACTATTTATATTGTTTGGACTATTGTCCCCATCTTTACTGCCATGTTTACGATTTTTCAGCCATTGTATGCTCTAGCCTTCGTTAGGTGCTTCCTCAAGGACACATGGCCCAGTGGATATAGACATTGGTTAGTTCCAGTGACGTGACCCAAAGAGTTGTAATTTCAATACCAGGCTACAGCATTGGTCAATAAATAACTTAGAGAGTTGAGTTAAAGGGAGATAACTACATGGCTACCAGAAGTGGCATCCAACATGTTGTAAGAACCTGGAAGTAAATTTACTGTGGATGATCTGGTGATTAAAGCATTTTTGTCTTGGTAAATGGCTTTCTTTTTTAATTAGAGTAGTATTTTTTAAATCAAGATTATGATCAGACTCATTACAGTGTGCAACTTATGCATTTAGTGTGTTGTTTCATAAAATAGCCTTTTTGAATTTATATAATATTTTATTTAAATTCCTCAAGATTTCTCATATATTTCTTGGGGCAATTATTACATGTAATAGAGTAAATTCCTTTTTCAAGTTTCAGCTTATTATTTTGTTTTGTATTAAGTTTTTTTTTAATTATTTTAGAAGTTGTTGCAACAAATTTTTTGCCAAGCTTATAGGGATACTTTTCAGTTTTAGATGTGATACAGTTGTCAAGTATAATAATATATTTTGATTTGTTGTGCTTGGTCTACTCTTTCATTCTGAAACATTTTTCAAGTCTTTTGTTTCACGTTGAATATAAAATAATTAGGGTATTGGAGAGATTATATACCTAAACACATATTATAAAATTTAAAAAAATTTAAATATAGAAGTTTTAAATTTTAGCATCCTCTCTCATTTGTGCATATATGCAGTTATATCAACATAACCAATGTAATAGGGAACTGATTTTCTTCAATGTTTAATTACAGGAAATCACTGGATGGTGATCTGGAGAGACTACTAATTAGATAATAATTACTAAAAATCTCAGAAGAAAAGATTGAATGGTTGGGAGAAATATGAAGAAAAGAAACAAGTTAATAATTATGTTTTAAACAATAAAATAAATTTATGAACAATTCCAAAGAGAACTAAACCCAGTAATAACTAGAAAAGAATCAGTAAAATTGAACAAAACCAAACTTTCCCCTAATCTGTCCAATTCCCGCTAATAAGAAGAACACATGATTAGTGTGTTGTGCTAATTTCTTGGCCCGAGATCCTAAATTCGGGATTTGTTTAGATTAATACTATTCATCCAAAGTGCTTATATTCTTTCAAAAAAAAAGTTATCTAATTTCTTTAACAAAGGAAACCATGTAGTTTATGAAAAGATTTTCTAAGATAGGGTGATCAGAAGTGGAAAATTTTTAAAATTAGGTACATCAATGTCATCATTAAACAATGCCATCAACCCAAGTCTTGTAAGATTTTGAAAAACCCAAATCAATTCTAACAAGACGCTACACCATCGCCAATGAGTAAAAAAATAAAACAAAACTGAATTATTCTGAAGGTCAATGTTAACACGGTAGGTAGACATAGTGAGATATAGTGAGATATAGTGAGATATAGTGAGATATAGTGAGAAGAAATTAAATCCAAAAGGATGAGAGAAAAAATTATAGAATCAATGCCAAAGTAAAAAAAAAATTTGTGTGACATTTTAATTCAGATTAATTAAACTTTAAATCATTTAAGCTTCCCTAAATAAAATTTCAGAAAAGTTATATTTTTAAAAGATTTTTTTATAAAGAGAATTATGTTGAGTTCACAGATTGGATAATATGGGTAATTTTAGTGATTAAAAAATAATTCCAATTAATTTAAATTAGGTTGAAATATAGCAAAGTATTTTGCTCGTTCGAAATATTAATTTCAATCTATTAGCTTGAAATTAAAACCAAAATAAAAGCTTCATTAAAGATTTTTCATTTTTAAAATACATTTCAAATTGTAGGAGGTTTTTAAGAGTACTGTGGCAAGAGACAAAAAAGTTGTCTCCCCTTGACTAACCCTGTAAAAAAATAAAATTGAATACTTACGAGAATAAGAAACCGTTACATGATCTGACGAGATATTGTTAAGCTGGAAAGTCAATCATCCTCTTTGTTTCCAGACTGCCAAAGTAGAATGTCGTACATATTCAAACTCGTGGAACTCGTCATAAGATAAGTATTAAACTTTATATTCTATTTCAGACAGCAAGTTCCTTATGAATATTTTTATATTAGTAAACATATGTGTATATTTCAAGTGTTTTTATATGAAGACTTTTGTGGCTTATTGAACCTTTCATAAGTTTATGTTGTGAATTATTCATGAATAAAACCAATAATATATAGAATTAGCGCACAACATATTTTTGGTGATACCAACAACAAAAAAAAAAACATAATTTAATAGCCACCACACACACACACAAAAAAAAGCAACAAAAAAACAAATGGAACGAGAGCACCACAAGACAACTGTCCAACAAATAACCATCAAAATACCGGAATTCATGCAAACCAACATTACAAGTTGGTTCACAATAATTGAATCCTAACTGTATTTAAGAAATATAACATCTCAAACCACAAAATTTTACAATATCATCCTATCGTTACCGGCATATTAATAGTGGCTAAGATTCCTGGCAGTGTTTTGAGTGCGCACAATTATGACAAACTAAAACAAACCCTAATGGATTCAAAAGAGCAAACGAAACCAGAAATGCTAGATAAACTAGTGTCCACCTCTGTTATTACAGGTCGACCATCAGTTTTATCTTTAAAAATGCTAACAATTGCATCGAAATTAGAAATCAGCAACGAAATAGTATTACACAATTTTTTTCAGGCGTTGCCTGTGTTGATAAGTCTTGCGCTAGCCACACAAAAAGACTTAAACTCGACCAGACTGGGACAGTTGGCGGATGAATTAATGCCTTTAATACAAGACACTGTAACGTAGCGGTATGGTTAATGTTTCTTTGATTCGGCCTTTTGTCAGACATAAACCGAACTCCCTACAGCTTACAAGTTTTATCCAGAATTATCACCATCAGAATTATCAGAAGGTTGCTTGTCGGCAGGATGGAATGTGTGGAATAGTGTAAGAATAAAATATACATTTTTCATGTTAAAATAGAAATTCATTAAAAGAAGGAATAACAAGAATTCGGAGAAATTAATGTTCAATGAGAAAGTTAAGGGTATCAAGAATTCGTACAAAATGTTCGCAGTAGTAATTGTTGAAAGAGATAAGGAGAAAGAGAAAGAGGACAATGTCCGAGTCGCTTTAAATTGAAGTTACATTTTAGATGTTTCGTCTTGCGGCTCCCATCTGACTCTCTGACTGACTGAACCTGATGAAGTCCTTTGATTGTAATCTAGATTTTTTCGCACTTACTCGCGAAGTCCTTTTTGGTCTTGCAAGTCGCTCCCAGTGGTCAAAAATAATTTTAACACCTAACTTGCGATATCTGGTTTCGACATTTTCTTTAAGCACATTGTCAATCCTTTTTCTATCTGGGAAAACCAGGATTTCACACGTCATTGTGAGTTTTTGTAAAAGTGAAGAAGGTTGATTTTAATTAATTTTTTATCCGCTACAACACCACCAGAACAACCACGTGCAACAACACCCAGGCAAAAAGAATGCCTAAAACTTCAACAACAATACATTTCCAAAAGGGACAACTGGAGAAAATATATAGGGCACACATATACTATGTAGACGCGACACGCACATGTAAGCCCTCGTACAAGTGGGCGAACAGGAGAGATGACTGAGTACAGCAGCCAAGATCACGTCCATCTTCGCCAGCTCAAAGTGAAATGGGAAACTAATTAGGTGGATGACGATTCCCCACCCTCCCAAAGTCCGCAATTATTACAGATACCAGCAATGTTGGGGACAAACAAATTTTCATTCATCATAGATACCGGCGCCAGCTTATCTATCATTCCACGTGGACACGTCAAGGATTTAGCTATGAATCCAACACCAGTCACTCTGACGACGGCTACTGGATCTGCAATACGCTGTTACGGGTAACTTAAATCCGAAATAAGCTTAGCAATCTTTTTTTTTTTTTTTTTGAACGTTTTTAGTAGCGGATATATCTCGTATCCCCTACTAGGATTTGACTTCTTAAATAATTTCGGATTACTAACAGATTGCCGACAGAAAACAATCGTCGACCCCACAACAGAGTGTCCAAAGAAACTGAAAATATTTAATGACTTTATCAACTTGATCATAAATAATAATATACCCGAATTAATTAAAGGTTTGATAAAAAAAAGTATCCCAACATTGTATCGCCACATACCAACCCAACTAGCATGTATGCAGGAATATACCACAGAATCGATACGGGCAGCCATGCTCTTACTTTTACTAAGGCCAGACGGCTGCCAAAAGAAAAATAATTTGGCAAGGAATTTTCTAAACTACAGAAAAATGGTATTATTACACATTTTGACAGTGAATTGGCCAACCCACTACGCGTGGTTAGGAAACCTAATGGAAGCTTCAGATGCTGTGGTGACTGCCGGGCATTAAACAGGGTCACAAAAAGTGATAAATACCCTATACCTAATATTAACTCAATCGTTGATAAACTAGCAAACAAAATGAGATTCAGCAAAACTAAGCTGATATCAGCATACCATCAAATTAAAATGCACCCAGATGATATAAAAAGGAGACAGCATTTATTTCTCCTTTCGATTAATCTAAACTTATTTATAAATAGAACTTTGTGTGTGTGTGTGTCTGTATGTGTGTGTCCGTTACCTATAGACTCCGAAACGGCTGAACCGATTTTCTTGAAAATTTACACAGTTGTACTATAAGCGTCTGCGTGTGTTCTTAGCTAGGTTTTCTGTCAAGGTACCCCCGATAAATATCGAAAATCGATAATCGAAAAAATCGGGTTATAGAAGGAGTGGTCTGATTTTAATCAAATTTGATACACTCATAGACAAAGACATAAGAAACGATATTCAGAAGTTTCAAGGTTGCAGTTCTTACAATAGTGCAGAAAATCGATAATATATATATATATATATATATATATATATATATATATATATTCTAAACATATGCTATTAAATATAAGAGACAATGAATGTCTATTATGTTTAATCATGAGCCGTTCTAAACGTCGTATTTTTGCTTTAATTTCAGTTGAAAATAAAGACAAAAATTCTCCAACATTTGGATAATTATTTATTGGTTTTCTTCTAAGCTTTCGGCTCACATTAAACTGAAATTTCCTGTTTTAAAGTTGATTTTATTGAGTGTTGAAAATCAACTTTAAAACAGGAAATAACATATTACATTGCATTTGACTAGATGGTTTTGTTGTCATTTCGCGCTATCCCGCGGTGTGACGTCATAAAACCGCATCGCAAACTTAAGAACTGCGTTTATTATTTTTGGTAAATATTGCCGTTGCCAAGCGGAGTTTTATGTCAACACAAAATAAAATCGTCGGTGATGGTGGATTTTATAATATTTCAGTTTAAACTACCTCTCTGAAGATGGCTCATGTGAGCCGAAAGCTTAGAAGAAAACCAATAAATAATTATCCAAATGTTGGAGAATTTTTGTCTTTATTTTCAACTGAAATTAAAGCAAAAATACGACGTTTAGAACGGCTCATGATTAAACATAATAGACATTCATTGTCTCTTATATTTAATAGCATATGTTTAGAAAATTACTTGCTGCCGCGATATACTATATATATATATATATATATATATATATATATATATATATATAGCTAATTATTAAATAATTATTACACTGTTTACGCTAAATGTCTTAGAATTGCAACCGTTTAACAATATTAAAAACAAAATTAGTGAATTTCTATCCCTAGCTCACCAACGGTCTGAACGTATTGAATAAGTTAATTACTATTGGTGCAGCCCTTTATCAAGTATAGTAGAAGGAACGCCGATTCCAATAGGCTTCTTCTCGAAGGAGTTGATGGAAACTCAAACGAGGTATTCAACTTTTCATAAGGAACTTTTGCAGCCTATTCAGCTATCTTTTATTTCAAGCCCATTATTGAAAATAAACAAGTTCTACTTTAAAACTGACCATAAGCCTTTATATGGCGCATTCCGTAGCTTAAACCCTACTAAGTCAGACAGACAGCAGCGGCAATTAGCAATTCTAACTGTGAATATATTGCAGACGCAGGCCACATAAAGGGAGATCAAAACATTATAGCTGATTGCTTGTCGAGACCTACCCTAGCAACTACGGTAGATCTGTGTAACTTACCAGCTATAGCCGCTGTACAACTTAAAGACACTGAGTTTAAAAACATATCTTGATTTTAAAACATTCAATCTTAGCACTGACAGTAATAGTTCCATATATTGTGATAGTACCACTAGTATTCCCTGACCGTATATACCCTTGAATTGACCGTATAACCCTTGGTTGACCCCGTATATGCCCTTCAGTGACAACCCCCTTCGACGTCAAGTCCGGGTCGCCGCCATTTAGATTGATTTATGCTGTGCAGATTTCTTTGTGTTATTGTAGTAATGTAGTCAATTATACTCTGAACTGTCTCTCAACGAATCAAGAAAAAGGAGAATTTGAATATTTTTAAAATTTAAAGTTGTCTACCTTTGTTGCTGGTAGCTGAAGTCAAATATACAGTGGAACCTGTCGTATGCGACCACCTCTACTGTCATCAAAAAACTGGTCGCATACGACGGCTTGTCGCTGACTAAAGGCTCATAGTCATGATCTATTTACGCCAGGAACGTATATTCCACTCATCAGAATGTACATATTAGAATTTTACCGTGTAATCTGGTAATAAACAAATGAGAAAAAGGCCTAACTTTAAATAAATTTATTCAGCATAATTCATTTTAAAATTTTAAAAGTATTTACAACGGTCAACAAGTGACCAAAATATTTATTCACAAAAATATTTATTAAGTGGACTTAAAAAAAATACGGTTTCAGTTTTTTTTTCTTTTCTTAGAAGTGAGTGATAGCAAAAAAAAGAGTCTGCGATAATACATGAAAAAAAAAACAGAAAAAACTGACAGCGGTCGTGGGTGGGGATAGAAAAACAGGGATAGAGATAGATATACCCAGATAGAAATAAAGTAGATACACAAAAAAATAAATAAATAAATAAATAAATAAATAAAAGAAAAGAAAAGAACGAAAGCGATAGACATTTGAGAAAGGGACATAGTTATGATTTTCCCCATCCCTGAATTTATCCAAGTCACTACAGAGACTGCGATAAATCCCTTGAACATTTCAAATGCAATACATGTTGTACAAAACAATCAATGTTTGACCGTGAACTCAGGCAATGTACATTTCAACAAGAAATAAAAGATTGATACAACACTGCAATAACAAGACAATGAGGAAGTGTTCCTGGCTTAGATCAAATTAAAATGAAATAAATTACTCATTTAGTTTCTTTTAATTTAGAAGTTCACGACCAAAATAGATTTTTTAAGCGGTCGCTTGATCAGTGATTTTCACTCGTTGATATTAGTCGCTGGTCACGTCCTGGAGGTGGTCGCTCACTAAGGGTCAATTAACATTAACAAATCATCCGTGCATTGAAATCGGGTCGTTAACAACAGGTGGTCGCTGACGAAGGGGATCGCATACGTCAGGTTCCACTGTATATCTTTTAGCTTGTTGTTAATAAATTGAACTAGTTCTGGATGTTGTTTCATTCTAAGTTGATGTAAAACATTACATTTGTGGAAGAATATTTATGTGCAGTTTAAAACTTTGGGTGTGAAATTTTGTAATGAAGAAAGTTTGTGTCAGTGTTAAATAATTTAGCTTTAAAACTTCCTTGTTGAGTTTCTATGATGTCTGTTTGATTAAGAAAAATGTCAACGAGCGGTTTTTAAAGTTTCAAATCGTTCAGAAAAAAATTTGAGTCCTGCTTCTTCCAATTTCAGGTTCTCATTGAAGTATTTCTCGCGCTACGAAATTTATACTAACTCTCATCACGTGATAGGCTCAAAAAATTTGGCACAAACTGAGACCTAAACACGTGTGCGTAGGTGTCTTGAACCAGCGGCAAGTGGTATCAATTGTTCAACAGTACTGACGAAATTTTTTGGTTTTTATTATCCAAAGGAAGAATATCCAATGCATAGAAATATCTGGAATAGATCCATTTGCAGCAAACATTAAAGACAGCAATTTAAGCATGAATGAAAAAGAAATCCTTATCGACGACAGTCTCAAAAACTAAATTTCAGTCATCTTTATCAAGACCTCATTTTTGGTTCTCTAAAAATGAATACCCATCACTCTATGAAAAAGCAATGAGAATTTTGATTCAATTTCCAACATTTTTGGGCGAAAAGACATTTTCATCTGTCTCGGTTCGAAATGAACACAGCTTGCAGTGACGTCATTGGAGCCCAAAATCTAAAAACTAATTTCAAACAAACAGGAACAAATATCACACTAAAAGGTCTAATACTTGAATAAACTTCACATTTCAATTTATATCATTTAAATAATTACACTATAACTTTGTTATGTGTTCATTTCATATTAATAAAATAAAAGTTTTCTTCTTCTTCTTCTTCTTCTTCTTATTATTATTATTATTATTATTATTATTATTATTATTATTATAAAAAAAAATAGCTTAGTACATTACTAAGCTATTTTTTTCTGAATTCATATTAGTGGTTCGCCAAATTTAAAATTATATATTAAATGGTCCATGAAGTTCAAAAGGTTGCTGCTTAAAATGAGTGTCCATCAAGAAAATACTGTGCGTTTTGGTTTGAAGAGATTTACTTTGTCTTCCAGTAAACTGTCTGCAGAATCCAGTAGGTACCTCCACTGATTTTTGATATCTAAATTTTAAATTGAATTTTTAAAAATAAAAAATAGTTTTCTTGAATTTTTTATTTTAGTTTTAATTGAAAGCTAAACAATTAAATTTACTATTTCCAGTAAACAAAATACTCTGGCGTATTTCAAATAGAAATTATATTGATTGGAAACTAAATTTTTGAGATTCTTAAAAAAAAAAATGTCAAATTTTCAGCCATTTTTGAGCGATCGGCACATTTGTAAACAAAAGGTAATTCTTGGTTTTAAAAATCTTGAAAAAATAAAATATGCATTTGTGACACACTATTTTTGGAAAATTAGCAAATTTAATGTTAAATTAATCTGATTTACACAGGTATTACTTATTTATAACATTAAATTTATAATAAAACTATTTCTTAAAGAGAGTGCTGAGTTTTCTTACCTTTTCGTCGTATTTGACATGTTGATGACAGACAGATGCGAGATAAGATAAGTGGATGGCGATTGGAATAGATAAAACTGTCTTATTTTTTTCCTGTAAGGGGAAGAAACCGTGAAACGTATGACCTTTTAATGTACACACAGAAATTGCTATACAAAAAAAATCAAATACACATAAAAAAAAAATTAAAAATTATGTTAAGAATATGATGGAATGATGATTTGTATTAAACTTTTCAATTTTCGATTAATAAATATAGTCTTCACTTAATAACTTAATGACCTAACGACTACAAGTCTTTGAAATATTTTTAAAATAATTTTGAAACTTTTTAAATTATTATAATTAAAAAAGAAAAAAGAAAAAGAATTCTTTAAAAATTTCATTCTTAATCGAAAAAATATTTTTCCTCAGACTATAATGTCTGAAATTTATATTATTTATCAAAGCAATTAAAAGCTTATCTAATTAAATAATGTTATACTTTTATTGCATTTTTTTATTTATTTTACTATTAGGAGCAGATTTTCGGAAAGATAAACCAAATGATTGAAAAAATAATAGATGATTTACATTTCCCACTAATAAAACCAGTTTTGCCTACAAAATTTAATTTCTTGAAATTTCATAAATTTACGTGGAGGGGTTTCAGATGTAAAAAAAATATTTTTACTAAGACTTTGGTATGTGTCTATATTTCTGAGATGAGGTAGTATTTACACTATTTACATTATTTGGGCTATTGTCCTCATCTTTGTTGCCATTTGTACGACCAAGGTACCCACGGTGGAGACACTATCAGTAGTCAGGGACAGACTGGCCTCAGACTTATCCCTAGAAGAACGTACTAGTATTCCACTAAATAACCCGATGGACATGCTGACTTTCTGCACACAAACAACACACACTTCGGATTGAGATCAGACATATATCGGCAGGATGAAGGCTTAGTAATGGGCTCGCCATTATCACCGTCATTAGCTAACATATACATGGAATACTTTGAAGAGATGGCATTAGAATTCACAGCTCTAAAGCCAACTCTATGGCTAAGATACGTTGATGACACTTTCATACTCTGACCACACCAGGAGGAGGTCCAGATGCTACTGGACCATGAGAACTCAATAAGATCATCAATACAGTTCACTATGGAAAAAGAGAGTGACAACAAACTGGCATTCGTGGATGTGCGAACAAAGGTGGGGTTCAAGACATCTGTATATCGCAAGCCAACATTCACCGGACAATTGCTAAACTTCAACTCCCACCACCCATACAATATAAAGAAAGCGATCGTCCGTTGCAATGCAACATCGAGCAAAAGTCATAAGCAGCGACCCAGAGACATACGAATAGGAAATGGTCAGTATAAGCAGTACCCTACAATGTAACAATTATCCAGGGTACATGACAATAACTCCAACGAACATGGAAAGTAGGGTGCAGGAGGATAACAACTCTCAGAAAACAGCCTCAGTCTGTCTACCCTATGTGAAGGGGTTATTGGAGAAAATACAAAGGATCTGTGGTCTATATAACATCAGGACGATCTTCATAAGTGGTTCTACGCTTCGCAGGTACTTCTCCCGAGTAAGACCTCCAACAGAGGAGTACATTATTAAGGATTATGTGTACGCCATTCCATGTACCTGTGGAAAGAAATATAAAGGAGAAACAGGCCGCCCTCTTAAGGTAAGGCTACAAGAACATCGCAATGCTGTGACATGAGAAGAGATAGAAAAATTAGGCGTAGCTGACCATATATGAAGGGAGAAAGAGAATCATTGCCTCCATGGGATGAAGTTGAAATAATAGATAGAAAACGCCACCGGAAACTACATAAACTCAAGGAATCCGCGCATATGCTAGGCTACAATAATTCTCCTAAGCTGATCAAACATAGAGATTAATACAATATGGGAACCAGTAATATGGAGTGCCAGAGAAATCATTATTGTCAAAATTGCATATGAGCTCTGGTAAAAAAATATTAGAAAAAAAAAACATTAACATGAAAAGTTGCAATATGAACTCTGGTGAAAAAATGGTTACTGAACATTAGGTTTATAAGTCCCAGAAATTCAGTCGTTCTTAAGGATATAGTAGATATAGGCATTGGTTAGTTCCAGTGACTTGACCCAAAGAATTGTAAGTTCAATACCAGGCTACAGCAGTGGTGAACAAGTAACATAAAGAGTCCGGTGAGAGGGAGATAACTCATGACTCCCAAACAAGGCTTCGCGCAAGGAAGGAGAATGATATATCCCAGTGATTGTAATAAAAGGTTCGGTTCGAAATTCATAGCACCTGAAGAAGACCGGAGCGTACAACGACCGAAACGTCGTACAAATGGCAACAAAATTGGGGACACTAGTCCGAATAATGTAAATATTATTACCAAGACTTTTTAGAAATAATGATTTAAAAATAATTTCATTCATTTGTGAATAAGTCCTGAAAGTTTCATTAAAATCCGATAATAATTTGATTTTTGTAAGAATTTCCAAATTAATAAGCTTGTAACCAGAAAAAAAACTGTGTTACGTAATATTACATTTTCCATTTTAAACTCTCATAACGATTTGGCTACCCGCTAACGAAAATAAAAACAATATGTTTACCAAAATTTCTAACGTGTTAGATTGGATTAAGAAATTTTTAAAAATAATTTAAAAATACTTTGATCTTTTCTCTTAATAATAACATTGTTCAGATTAGCGGAAAGTTCAGGTTAGTGAAAGTTCGTTTAGCTGGGGAGTTGGTAGTGATCATCGGGCTGTGGTAGTAGTCGTCATTTTGATGGCAGTTGTTGGGTTACTTTGGGAATAGGTGCGGTGTCAATCTGCAGTGTATTCTCGGCCCACAGAAAGGCGGAAAATGTCAAGCGGATGACCGCTATTTTCACACGACACACTTAGCTGGTTTATCTGGCTATCCCTTCTCGGTATTTAGCCGAGCCTACCAACAAAGGCGAGATGTGACACAAGGGTGGTTTTTACGTAGGGCATTCCGAGCGCGTACGCTCGGGTAAAAATTCCCCGTACACTCCGCATAAGTTATGTCGGGCTCTCGTCTATTTCCTCCAGACGAGGCTCTTCCCTTCGACATAACCTCATCCGGGGTCCTTTCCGCACGAAAGCAGAGAGTCCGACAAAGACAGAGTTTTGGCAAACTCTGATTATCCATTCTCTACCGTCCTGTCAACTGTCACTTTATATACTTAAGAAAGGGCTCCAGACTACTCGGCGCAAGATTTGGTTTCAGCTAACAAAGTCTCTTTCTTTTTGTTGATTTTTTTTTTTTTTTTTTGCTTAAAATTCTTTTTTATGTTTCGGCGTTCCTTTCTTTTTCATTTGTTTTTTATAGCGGAAGTATAGAGCCTCTTTTATTTTGGTAAATTTCTAGTCACAATAACTAGACCCATGTACCATCAAAGCTCCGCCGATTTGCAGCCATATTTAGCTTTTTCTTCGTTTTCCCTTTTTTTTAATTGAAGGTTGTCTTCTTATTAGTTGAGAAAGAAATATAGAGAAAAAGATAAGGGTTTTAAAGGAAAGCAACTGTTTTATTTTAAATTGAATTCTTTTTTTATGTTTTATTTCCATATTTTGATTTTCTCATATTTGGGGTCACCACATATCACCACATATTCATTCGCAAAATTTCTACATGAAAATTTAAAACAAAACTATACATCAAAAAAGTTTCTAAAATATTATTTTTTTTGTAAATTTTAGTAAAAGTGTGGAGGCTTGTATTTGACTTTGTGTTGCTAACAGAAGTTGAATGTCGGTGGACCAGAGTAAACAAAACAAAACGAAGACTTCAGTAGAAAATTAATCGCAAATGTTTATTGATGCAGGTGGGTACAAAGATGCGAGGGTATAGAGAATGGTCGCCCTCAAGCCAGCCTGACGCTGAGTGAGGGTGGCCGAATCTCTCTGTTATTGGACGGTAAAAATGGTTGAAAAGTGAGAAGAGAACGACCATCTCCTTTCCGGTAGTGAGGTCATAAAATTCACACGTAACCAGAAACGCTTTTTGGTTTCCTCTTGCATTATGGGAAAATGACATTCTTTCTTTCTTTCTTTCTTTCTTTCTTTCTTTCTTTCTTTCTTTCTTTCTTTCTAGTATTATTTTATTTATTGTTTTATTTTCATTCTCCCACAAGAGTTTTTCCAAAACAGTTTTCAAAGATCATTATAAATTGTTTGTTTTCATTGTATGACTACAGAAAAATGCTTAAAATGAAAAGAAAAGAAGGTGTATGTATATAAAATAAAAAGGATAAAAAATGCAGATACGGGGTTGTCCCATTTTTGTTTCCTAAAGAACATCTGTTAACGACCGCTAGACGGTGTTGCTACTTAATACACTATAAATACAGACACAAACAAACTAAAAGTCTCATTCTCAGTTTTCTTTCTACTTGCATGATATCGGAGATAGCATATTTCTTGTTCCCTTATGGTAATTTTGGTCCACAGCAAACCTCATGTCGTATTAAAAACAACACATATTACACAGCATATAATGCTCTAAGCTTACTTGACTATACGAAGATATGTAGTAATCCTGTGGTGATACCGAGCAAAGCGAGGGACCGGATGCTTGCTATCAGAGATCCAGAAAGCAAATGACCAAAACTGGTCTTTACGCATCTGGCTCCACGCAGAAGTTCCAGAGATAAACCAAAAATAAATGTCAAATTCCTTTTACGGACCTGTAGCGGAACTCTGGGTCCTGATTGGTCATCAAATCGCAAAATTCAAAATACGTCAGAAAAAGAGTTCTTTCATAGCTAAAGAAAAAATCGTTTCTGATCCACCCTATTCAATATTTAAGGATGGTCACTAACCGGTCACGGGCAGTCAGAGTAGGCACTTGAGAGTCACTAGACTGACGACTCTATGACACTGTCAGCCCTCTGCCTTCGGGTAGAGGGCGCTCTCTGCTTCCGAGCAGAGAGCAATAACCCAGTCGTGGTTCCGCCGAAGGGTAGAACCACGACTGGGGAAAAATAGACAGACATTTTTTGGCCCGGCTATATGGCCGGGAATACCCACTATAGAATGACCATGTGTCACATCCAGCCTTGCGTGGGAAGGCTAGTAAATACAGTCAGAGTAGGCAGGTTGCTGACACACATCAAAGATATAACTCTCAACTCCAAGTGACCCGGACTTTGTCCTCCCTCTTTCTCCCTCTCTCTCTCTCTCTCTCTCTCTCTCTCAACAATTACTGCTACAAACACTTTATACGAACTCTTAATTTTTCAACCTCATCATTTAATACGAACTCTATCATTAACTTCTTAATGTTTCTAATTGTACATTAACTCTTACCATTTGTTATTCCTCCTTATAATAAATTTCTATTTTAACATACAAAATGTATATTTTATTATTCCACTCTTCTGCACTAATTCTACATATTCCAACCTGCCGACAACCAACCTTCTGATAATAATTCTGATGAATATTAACCCAACATAATCCTGTAAGCTGTAGGAAGTTCGGTTAAGAAAGACACATGACCGAACAAAAGAAACATTACCCAGCTCTTTACACTTCAATCCTATAAAACCAATAGATAAAAAAAAAACTCTTTCCAAATGCGACTTTTGTAGAGGAGATTTATATATGTTTTCTATAAGTTAAAAGTTTGTTCTGTTTAATTAATTCCTACAAAGCTACGATGATGAAACTATTTAGCCCGTTAGTGCATAGTGTCCAGTTTTTTAAGGGACAATACCTAAAATGAAAAAATCTGCCATCCTTAAGTTTACCATGAGCCAGAAAGTTAGATTAGGAAAAAGAGCTAAAACTTTAAAGAAACTTTATAAAATTGTATTCTCCTTGTGTTTTTGTGAAATGTAAATGTTTAGAATGTCAGGATTCTATACAAAAAATTGAAATATTGTTGCAGGAAGGCTTGTAATTCGGCCGTTTAGAATAATCCCACGACCTTCGGAGAAATTAAAAAAAAAATCAGTAAAAAAAGACAACGTAGTATGAACAAATAACATTAATTTTATATAACAAGAATACAAGAAGTTAGTAAAATGCATTGAATGAGTAATGCCCTATTTTGGTTGTTAGTAATGTTCTTAGAATATAAACTGTATAGTGTATGTATGTGAGAACAGTGAAATGTAGTTAAAGAATTTAGTTCTTACTGTGGATGGTGACGCCGTAATGTGAGGCGGTCTCTTTGAAGTTTGGTCAATGCTGAGTTGAGCGTTGCTTTTGCGTGTGGATGTGAAAGAGGTCTAGCTTATCAACAGCTAGAGTGACATGAACCTTAGTGGCATTTGTGAGTCTCTTTTTTATACCTTTTTCTAAGAAAATCGACTCTAGGATTATATTATTTTATTTATTCCTTTTTGGTCCTAAAATGCCTCGTGGTATGTCAACTACTACGTTCACATGATAAAAGGAAAAGAAAGTACGTCCGGTCCGAAGTGAGCTAGTAAAAATTAGTTTACAAAAAGGCACGCAATTTTCAATATTTTTATTTACGCCTTTTGTTATTTTTCTATTTAGTATTGCTCAGGCAACAAAATATTCTATTTTTAATAGTACATAATTGTTTTTATATTCATTCTTACTCTCTTGTTCGTTGTATATACGTACTATCATATTAATCAATATCCATCACAAAATATTCCTCAGCACGATCTTCAGACCAGGGTGATTGAAAAGTAACAACCCATTTTAAAATAATGATAACTTGTTTTTTATTAATAATAATTTTTACAAGAAATATATATAAGAGGAAAGCGTTTAACATGAGGTTTTATTTTAAATTCGATTTGGGCACCGGATTTCGATATCAGCTTTTCGATATCAATTTGTAAATATGTTAAATCAGACAAAGGAAAGCAGACCAAAAAAATGAATAAATAAAGTAAATGTATGTTGTTAAACATTTTTAATTTATGTATGTTTGAATTTAAATTAACTAGCGTAAAGTCAAAGTGTGTTTTACCTAAGGTGAAATATGTGGAGAATTGCGTATTAGTATTAAAAGTATTTTTTAAGTTGTCAATATTAAAGTAAGCTGTAATTACTGCGGTAACGAATTTATCGGAAAGTATATTGGCAATTAATTTATAATTTTGTGGCATATGTGTTCATTTCTAAACGTTGCCAATATGGTTAAGTGGAGGATGATAATTTTATCGAAACATTTGGGAATAAAATGAACTGACCCAAAGTTCAAAATAAATTATATATTTATTTTTGTTAGAGTGATGGGTGTGTATTCAGCGAAGCAAAAACTTTGTTTACCGTGTGACTTTGACTTGTTAAAAAATCTACAGACACCGTACTTTGGCTTGTTATCTACAAGGAAATTATCTACACTGTACAAATTTTAATTTGAAATGATATCTACATAGTCAAGCATAATAATCTATAACATGGAGAAAATGTAATTAGAATATTGAAAAATTTTCTATTAAATATATTCTAGCGATAAACAGCACGTACAAGAATGCTAGAGGTCAGAAGCTTCACATACCAAAGTAGGCTCATGACACGTAGATAACAAGCCAAAGTAGCATCTCGTTCACAAAGCTTCGATAGTGGGAAGTTAGACCATGGTAGTGGTAGTAGTAATGTCATAAATTATGTCAGATGTCAATTTGCTGTTGTCGAATTTCTTAAGACTTGATTGCACATAAAATCCGATCTTAGACACACCTGTACCTTTTTATGAGCCAATAAAAAGCATACACATTTATACATTCACCAATACAGAAGATATTTTCATAAGACATTTGGCTCACTACAATGTGCTGACGTCTATGAAAACAAAATAAATACAACCTGTTATTTATTGACCGATCAGGAGCAAAAAAAAAAAAAAACAAAAAAAAACTAAAGTTTGATCCGATTCTATTCTTCACAAACGTCTAAATACTAGTGATTTTTGCCTTTCTTTTCAGAGAGTCACAGGTTGTCTTCTGGATGCCAAGTCCAGGAGAACAACATTTTTGTTACTCACCTTCTCTTTCGCGCTGCATTCATTGTTGATTCTCCTTCTTCCCCATATACGGTTTGTTAGGTAATTATTAAAAATGAAACATAGCTTCACATACCTCGTATAAAGGAGCTTCAACTGTGTTGCATACTTATTGTCGTAAAAATAATGACAGAGACATTTGTTTTAGAGCGGACAGACGAACGCACAAAGCGAGCCTTTATTTACATTAGAAACAAGAGGGAAGAGTTAGGTAAAGGGAGAGAATCCCTACAGAAATTTTAAAAGAGAAAGAGAGATAACCTTTAACTGACTGACAGTTATTGATAATTTCAACACTCCTCCTCAATTGCTGACAGTCTAAATAATCAGTTCTTCAAGACCTAACAGGTCCCTGAGCTTCACAAACTGTGAGCTCACAAGTCCTTTTGTTAGAATATCCGCTACCATTTCTTTGCTCGGACAGTACTCCAACTTGACTGTCTTCTTTTCCACCTGTTCTCGGATATAGTGGAACTTAATGTCAACATGTTTGACAGTTAGATCAGTGTCGGGGAAACTGGTGATCCTGATAAGGCAGCCTGAAGGCGCTGCATCCAAACAGCTTCTTGTGCCGCACTTGCCAATGCCATGTCTTCAGCTTCAGCTGTTGATAATGCAACACAGGTTTGTCTTTTGCTTCTCCAGCTGACAGCTGCTCCACTTAATTTAAACAAGTAACCAGATGTCGATCTGCGATCATCTAAATTACCAGCCCAGTCTGCATCTGAATATCTCAGGAGGTTAGAGGTTTTTTTCCTTGTCATACAATAGACCATACCCTTGAGTACCATTTAGATAACGGAAAATATGTTTAACGCACTTCCAGTGTTCCATTGTAGGCTGAGAGCAGAATCTTGCAACATTGCCAACAGCATATGCAATGTCAGGTCGTGTCCTTGTTGACAGATACAGTAAGCTTCCAACGGCTGATTGGTACAACTCTTTGTTGACCAGCTTGCTCACTTCAGTTGCCTTTGTTAATTTTACTCCAACATCAATTGGGGTTGATACCGGTTTGGAGTTTTCCATTTGAAATTTTCTTAAAACTTCTGCTGTATATGCAGGTTGTCCAATCCATATTTTCCCTGGTTCGGGATAAACAACTTTAACACCTAAAAAGTGTTTTAGTCTTCCCAAGTCCTTGATTTTGAAAAATTTTGAAATATTCTTTACAAAATCTTGAATTTGATTCTGGGATTTGCTTCCCACAATTATATCATCAACATAAACCGCAGTGATAAATATTTCTCCTCCAGAGGATTGTATGTAAATACAGGGATCGTTCTCCAACTGCTTGAAGTTCATCTTTTTTAGTTGACAATAAAGCACTTCATTCCAACATTTTGGTGACTGCTTTAAGCCATAAATGCTTCGCTGCAGTTTGCAGACAAGATGTTCCTTGCCTTCAACTACAAATCCCTCTGGCTGCTTCATGTAGATCTCCTCCATTATCTCACCATTTAAGAATGCAGTGGTGATGTCCAACTGATGTAGCTTCAGGTCATTCTGTGCTGCTAACGCAACAACAGTTCGCACTGATTCAAATCTCACAACTAGGCAAAAGGTCTCGTCATAATCAATACCTTGCTTCTGAAGAAAACCTTGGGCTGCCAGTCGAGCTTTATACTGTTCCATTTTTCCGTCAGCATCGTACTTGCGTTTAAAAACCCATTTGCTACCAATAGCTTTTCGTTCACTCGGCAACTCGGTGAGATCCCATACTTTGTTAGTATGCAAGGAAGAAATTTCACCTTCCATTGCTTTCATCCACTCATTCCTCTCAGGACTGGAGAGTGCTTCTTCCATTGTCAGTGGATCACTTAAATTATGGGCCATGTAAACCCATTCACCGTACTGGTCTGGAGCCTTCTTAGTCCTTGGTGATCTTCGGAGTCCCGGTCCCTCCTGCAAGTTGTCATTATCCTCGGAGCTCTCCTGGTATTCGATTTCAACTGGAGGTGGCTTCACTACTTCTTTTTCCTCTTGGTCAGTTATGGAGCCTGATTCATTGAAGATCACATCCCTGCTATGAAATACTCTAGACTTTCTGGTGTCATAAAGTCTATAACCCTTTACACTAATACCATAACCAAGAAATATGCTCTTCTTGGACTTAGAATCCATTTTAAACCTTTCATCCTTTGGTACATGGACAAAAGCATCACACCCAAAGATGCGTAAATGTTTTACATTGGGTTTATGCCCCTTCAATACTTCATAGGGTGTCATACCTTTCACAGAATTTGTTGGGCTCCGGTTTCGAATATATGAAGCTGTGGATAAAGCTTCTGCCCAAAATTTCTTAGGCAGTTTTGCATCTGACAACATTGCCCGCACTGTTTCTACTAATGTTCGATTCATTCTTTCAGCTACTCCATTTTGCTCTGGGGTTTTAGGAACAGTATATTCATGTCGAATGCCTTCCTTTTTTAAGTAATCTTCAAATTCTCTTGAAGTGTACTCCCCACCATTATCAGTGCGTAGGGTCTTAATATTATGTCCTGTGAAATTTTCCACCATGGTTTTCCATTCCATGAACTTTTTAAAAACATCTCTCTTGTGTTTGAGCACGTATATCCATACAAATCTTGATTTATCATCAATAAATGTTACAAAATATTCTGCTCCACCAAGCGATTTTGCCTCTATCCTTCCACAAACATCGCTATGCACAATTCCGAGAAGTTGAGTAGCTCGCTTTCCACCAGATTTTGGAAATGAGGAACGATGATGTTTTCCATCCAAACATGGCTCACATAAGTTGATATCCTTGGTTACATCATAGTCAAGGCCAGTTACTAGTTCATCTTTTACTAGTTTCTGTAAATTCTTTTCTCCAAGGTGGCCAAAACGTCTATGCCAAATCACCTCCTTTGTGTTACGACTTAGGCAGGAGTTTGCTGAATGGGCTTCCCCATATACTTCACTGCAGCTTAAATAGTATATGTTACCAATTTTTGAACCTGTTGCCACCACTTTCTGCTTGTCATCCAGAATTTGACAACTTGATTCAGTAAATAGGCATGTCTTTCCAGATTTAGTGGCTCTAGACACACTTAATAAATTATAAGACAATTTAGGAATATATAGAGTTTCATAAAGCCTGCATCTTTGGTATTTACCATTTGGTAAACTCACTTTAAGTTCTATTGTACCTATACCTAATGCCTCAACTGAAAATCCATCGCCAAGGGTTATTTCCTCTGCTACATCCAACTTTCTGAAATTAATAAATTTCTCAACATCGTAACACATGTGACATGTAGCTCCAGATGTTGTATATCGACAAACAACAAACACGCATATATATAAAAATATGAAGTGATATTTTTATTAATGACGATGAACCGTGTAGCCTAGGGAACAGAGAGTGTTGAGAGAGCACGCTTCTAAGGGTTGACGGGAGTGTCTCTCTTCACCGGCCGATCTCTGTCGCTCCTCTGGTCTCTGTCTGTCTGTCTCTCTGTCTGGTGAAATCCGTGCGCCGAGGTCTTTTTATAATCTCCAAACCGGGACTTCCGGCTTTGCCTCGCCCACGCACGCCCACGTAATTCTCAGAGACACCTGTTCTGTTTGCCTCTGTAGCCATTTCCGCTACTGCCGGAAATAAGGTCAAACAAACATCCGTTCCTTTCAACGACCGGAAACACCCCCGCTTGCATCAGCCTTTCTCGGGTGGGGCCAGATTGTTATATTACATTCCTCGCCCTCCCATTTTCCAAAATGTTCACCTAAGAACATTTTAAGCGCAACACCCTCACTCTCCTCCCCATGCCACACAAGCCCGACAATTGTATAAAACATGTGCACGCCAAAACAACAAACATGTGCATGCCAAAACAAAAAAACAACAAAAAAAAATATATAGGGGAGCCTACATCGGCAACCCAACAATGTTCGTGTCCATCTTGAAAATTGTTCTACCAGCTCGATGTTTCATTGTTCTTTTTTTTTTCTTTTTTTTTTTAATATCCATTTTCACAGAATTGGGCAAAGTTCTTAAAAATGTTCATTTTCTTTCTCGACTCTGTCCATAAGCGTAGACTCCTCGATGCATAACCACATGATTATAGGCGGTGACCGCGCCCCAGTTTCTAAACTAACATCGAGTAAATGACCTTTGACCAACACCATGCGTGCCTCTGCTCGAGTTTATTGTTACACATGTAACCTCATTTAATTTAATTTAATTTCAAACATACTATGTTTGAACACAGAAAAAATGGCCATTATCTGCCGTACATATCATTCATAGTCTGACCGAGAAATGTTCAATAGAAAATGAAGAAAATTACCCTGATTCCAACGTTAATCCGCATGCAATTTACTTGTGGAGGATTAGAGGTTTCATCTATATTAATTTAGTCTAAAAAAATGGACCCGTGACTCGTAGTTCCTTAGTTTGTACAATGTTTTCTATTCCTTGAACTACTTCCTCTGGATTCGAATCCAAGCATATCTGACCTGCCGACATCCCTCTGCCCAACGCAGAGACACCCGAGTGCCGAACACCTGTTGACCCCGGAGTACTATTCACAACGGATAACTCAATTTCCTTTCCCGAAGCACTGTTGCTTCTTTTACACTTAAAAATCCGCTTCCTAGCTATTATTCCAAGGATTATTATTACGCCGACTATGCCAGCACTGACTCCTATCGTCAACTTCTTCGGGAGTTGTTCATATCCTTCATTAAATCTTTCCATATCTATCTGTTCTAAGGTATTTACTAGTTTGCGGATAGGAATCTCCTCCATATCGCGCAATTCTACCGGCATGGTGTCCACTGAAAATTGGGACATTTCTGCGTAATTGGGGACCAAACCACTGAACCAGAGACGTTTAATTTACTTTATGCTTTAGATACCATTAATAATTTTCCATTATCTGTAAGAATGGCCCAGTCCCTATTCCTCTTTTTGACAGCCCAATAAAATAGTCATGAAAGTAACAATTACAGTGAAAACTCCGATCATCATAATTCAACTTTACCAAGAATCTGCATTTTTGAGGATTTAAGTATTCAATTAACTTGCTTTCCTTGTAGACATGGTAAATGTATCTTGGTTCCTGAATCTTTCTTACTTTTTTTTTTCAATTATTTTTATAACCTTTTGAATGTAAGACCAGTCTTCATTTACTTGATTAAAAGACAGATATAGCAATATTTAAGAACAAATTCTTATTTTTATTTTTTTAAAAAGAATAACACAAGAGCAAAAGAAAATAGCTTCAATATTTTAACAATCTCCAAACAAACTTACTTAAAGACATTCATATGAATGAAGTAAAAGATTAATCGCATTCTTTTACTGGTTACAATCTTTTCATGGGCTTATTTTGGCACAGTTGTAAGTTTGAGATTTTTTTGGAGATTTAGTTTCTTTTTATATGAGATGGAGAGTATAGAAAAGAACAAAAAAAAACAAGTCAATCCAATTATCCACTTTAACGAGTAGAAGAAACTTCCTTTACATGATTTTACATTTCACTTATTACATAAAAGTAAGATTAATTAAGCAACATACCAGTAAACTCACTTCACATATATGGTAAAATATTAACAAAAAAATAAATCATTAACTCAGATGTTTTGTACTTACAGATAGGTAAATATTTCAACTTCTTCCTCCCGTCAACCCCAAACCTATGCGCTCTCCGCTACTGCTACTGTCTACATGTAGTCCTACACCCCCTCCGTTCTACCCTTAATGTGTTCGACACATTTCTCAATTCTAGGGTCAGATCGGCAAAAGTATGTTGTTCCATTTTTTTTCTAACTAGACTTATAAACACGAGCAGAAAAAACACACACTATCAAATCAAAGAGTCACCTACCTTGGCTGACGTCTACAGTCGCGTGGCTGCTATATGTTTTCGTCTTCTTTTTTTCTTTCTATCTGGTAGTTTTAAGTCCGTTGAATTTTCAATCGTCGCCGTGGTAACCCAGGTTCGAATCCTGGTCACGGCACCAATTTGCAAGTCTGTTGTATATCGACAAACAACAAACACGCATATATATAAAAATATGAAGTGATATTTTTATTAATGACGATGAACCGTGTAGCCTAGGGAACAGAGAGTGTTGAGAGAGCTCGCTTCTATGGGTTGACGGGAGTGTCTCTCTTCACCGGCCGATCTCTGTCGCTCCTCTGGTCTCTGTCTGTCTGTCTCTCTGTCTGGTGAAATCCGTGCGCCGAGATCTTTTTATAATCTCCAAACCGGGACTTCCGGCTTTGCCTCGCCCACGCACGCCCACGTAATTCTCAGAGACACCTGTTCTGTTTGCCTCTGTAGCCATTTCCGCTACTGCCAGAAATAAGGTCAAACAAACATCCGTTCCTTTCAACGACCGGAAACACCCCCGCTTGCATCAGCCTTTCTCGGGTGGGGCCAGATTGTTATATTACACAGAATCAACAATCCAGTTACTCTTCTTATTATTTGACAACAACGCATGATGTGTAAGAAGTCCAACAATGTCATCACTAGAATCACTTGAGTCATCCTTTATTTTCTTAGTGAAGAAAACTTTCCTTTTCGGATGGTTCGACTTAACATTCTCTTTTGTATCAAGTAAACGACAGTCACGTTTAATGTGTCCGTTTTTTCCACAGTAATAACATTTGGGTCCCCTTTTGTTGACATGATGTTTTGATGCCATGGCTTTCAATTCAGCACCATTTATTTCCCTCTCTTTGATCTTGGTTTCTTCATGCAGCAATCGCTCAGTCACTAACACCCATTTAGGAACATCCTGACTTGCTTCGAGTGCCGTCACCAACATATTATAAGAGTCTGGAAGTGTAGCCAGAAGATGAACAACTCTATCTTCCTCGTCAATAGAATCGCCAATGACTGCTAATTCATCAAATATTTCCATCATAGTTTTAATGTGTTCATGAACAGAGTCGCCGTCTTTTAGTTTAAGAGAATATAATTTTCTCCTCAACGCTAATTTATTTGCCCAAGTTTTCTTTTGAAATTGGTCAGCTAATTTTTTCCACACTACAGCGGGGTCGTCAGGGTCTCCAATTAAATATAGCAGTGAAGTTTCCACCGACAGTACAATCGTCGCTAATGCACGGTCCCTTCTTGATAAATATTTTACGTGTGATGCAGAATCTGTTCGTTTATCAGGAACTATCTCCGTTTCGTTAACAATGTTCCATAAACCATCCCTAATTAAAGCCATTTTCCACTGAACCTTCCAAGTATTATAATTTGTACCATTTAGTGATACCAGGTTACTAAGTTTTGTTTCCATTGCCATTGTACTTTATACAAGCAACACAAAAACTTTCAATACAAAAAAAAAAATTCAAGATGGCCGAACGGGATAAAACAAAAAAGTTCACACGTGGACATGGACAAATATCTCCAAGACGTTGACGTAGCCTGGACCCATAACCTTTGTTAGGTAATTATTAAAAATGAAACATAGCTTCACATACCTCGTATAAAGGAGCTTCAACTGTGTTGCATACTTATTGTCGTAAAAATAATGACAGAGACATTTGTTTTAGAGCGGACAGACGCACGCACAAAGCGAGCCTTTATTTACATTAGAAACAAGAGGGAAGAGTTAGGTAAAGGGAGAGAATCCCTACAGAAATTTTAAAAGAGAAAGAGAGATAACCTTTAACTGACTGACAGTTATTGATAATTTCAACACGGTTGACAAATAAAATAAAAAAAAGAAAGAAAGAAAGAAAGAAAGAACACTAAAGAGAGCTACTAGTCGTCTGATTAATGCCAAGTCCTAACAACCTACATTTTCGCACTCTCACACTTTCTCTTTCACGTCGTACTAATTGATTCTCCCTTTTCCTCATTTACTTGTCAGCAACAAAAAGAAAGACGAACAAAAGCATCATTTCCATTCGCCTACTACAGCTGTACACACACATAGCGATATCAGATTTTTTCTTCATAAATCCATTTCATCTGACCTTACGAAAACTGAACTCTTAAACACACATTCCAAAGATTAACTTTATGCAAAAATTTCAAACATATGTGTTATTTCAAAACAACAAAATTGATGTCATGCTTCTCGTTAAATAAATTAACTAATTAATACAGATGAAACCCTTTTATCTTTTGTTCAACCTTATGATTCTTTCAAATGTGGTGAGCATGGTTATGTTTGAGACAAGGCTTTTTTACAAGCATAGCCGACGCACCCTAGACTGTATTTTCTCTCGGCCCTGAACGGGGTGGAAATATATTTAGCAAATTACATTTTGACTGCTTCTTCAAGCGTCACGCATGGTTGCGTTCTTTTGCTCCATCTCTCCTGGAGTTGTATTGGTTTGCTCTCCTCTCTGACCTAAAGGTGTTAAGTTTTTATACTTTTGAATAAGTTCGTGAATTTGCGAGAATTTTCAGCTAACTCAAAAGCGTTTGGGTCATTTTTTTTATTGGTCAAAAATTATTTTTATTTCCCAGTGTTTCTTTTTTTTTTTTTTTTTTTAAAGAAATTGGGAATTTATTTATTTATTTTTATAACGGAAGTTATGCGTTGAGCTTCCTCGATTTTTAGTATTTTTCAGTCAGAAATAAATAAGCTCTGGTTCTGCAAACTTCTGGTGTTTTTCGCCGGGTTCAGTCTTTTCTTTTCCTTCCTCTTTTTATTTGAGGGTTGCCTCCTCGGAGGTTTAGGCTCCTTGAATTCTTTTTATTTTTGTTTATATATTTTAGTTTTCATATATATATTTATCAGAACTCACTACATATACCCTACCAGACCCCCCCCCCCAAAAAAAAAAAGCGAAACTAGTAAATGGAAAAGTATACTAAAAATAAAATGTCATTATTTTTCGTTCACTGGATTTTTCTTCCTGTTTTAGTTTTACTATCGTTGGTATTTATTATATCGACATTCTTGTTCTTGTTTATTGCTGTTAGACTCACTTTTATTGGCTTTATTTTATTTTTACTGGGATTTATTATCTTTAGTCGGCCTGTTATAAGCTTCTAACTTAATTGATACTTGTGTATGGGTTGAAGTGTAGGGAGCTGGTTAATGTTTCTTTTGTTCGCCCTTGTGTCTTTCTTAACCGTACTCCCTACAGCTTACACGTTTTATGTTGAATAATATTCATCAGAACGTTGGTCGTCGGCAAGTTGGTCGTCGGCAAGTTGGAATATGTAGAATTAGTGCTGAAGAGTGGAATAATAAAATATACACTTTGAATGTAAAACAGCAATTTATTAAAAGAAGGAATAACAAGAGTTGTAGAAATTAATGTTCAATTATAAACCTTACGAAGAAGTTGTGAGTAGAGTTCGTATTCACAATGATAAAGTTGTTTGTAGCAGTAATTGTTGAGATACAGAAGGAGAAAGAGAGAAAGAGGACAATGTCCGGGTCACTTGAAGTTGAGAGTTACATCTTTGATGTGTGTCAGCAACCTGCCTCTTCTGACATGACCGCTGTGACCAGTTAGAGACCGTCCTTAAATATTGAATTGTCACGTGGTGTGGCTCAAAGAAACGATTTTTTCTTTAGCTGTGGATAAACCGTTTTTCTGACGTATTTTGAATTTTGCGATTTGATGATCAATCAGGATCCAGAGTTCCGCTACAGGCCCGTAAAAGGAATTTGATATTTATTTATTTTTGGTTTACCCCCGGAATTTCTGCGTGGAGTCCAGATGCGCAAAGACCAGTTTTGGTCATTTGCTTTCTGGATCTCTGAGGGCAAACATCCGGTCCCTCACTTGCTCGGTATCACGACAGGGTCCCAAGGTTCATATCAATCATGATTTTTTTAGTTGACTGTGCCAGGAACTTTTCGAGCCATGTAAATTTTAAATGTTTTCTGACTCGATCAACGCTAAGCCATACTTGTCACAGTAACTCAGTGATTTGCAGATTAATGTTTTATATCCACTGTATGGAACAAAACCATACTTGATATAATCTTCTTTAAGGGCTGGATATAACTTTGTAAGATTTGGATAAAGACATGTCTGTTGCAATCTTAGAATTCTTATACTTAGATAATTGCAAAGATACAAATCGGGTCATTCGGTTATTAGCATGTGTTTTAAATGACTCAGTAACATTTGTATGGGATTGGGATTTAATTTTTTTTTTTTTTTCAGTGGTGCGAGCAGCAGAGGGCATATTTGTAGAAGATTTCTGCTCCCGTTTCTTCAAAGTAATTTTATCAGAAGAGAGTATAAGTAGTTGACTTTTAAAAGTGGCTTTGGTAATTAATAACATTTATGCGTTATAACTCTCAAGTAAAGAGAAAATACTGTTGTGAGAGACAAAAATGTTGCCTCTCTTTGACTAACCCTTAAAAAACTAAAAAAGGATATGCACAAAAATAGGTAACAAACATGTGGTCTGATGGGAACCACACAAGGTATTGTAGGGGTGAGAAAGACACTCTTGCTCGTTGTTTCTGGGCAGTCAAACTAGAAAGACATACATAATCTGGCTCGTGTAAATCAACAAAAGATAAGTACCAAACTTTATATTTTATTTTAGCTAGCAAGTCTCTTGTGAACATTTTAGATATAAGTAAACACACTCACACACACACACATATATATATATATTCAAGTGTTTTTATATAGAGACTTTTTTGGCTCACTGAACTTTTATTCAGATACTTATGTTGGGAATTATTTGTTTTGTGAATAAAACCAATAATATATATATTCACACCCAACAGTAATATTATCTTTTGTTCAAAATCATAGTAGAATACCTGTGACTTTTCTTTTAAATCAAAAGACAGAGATTAATTTAGCACATATCTACTACACAGAACTGGCTAGGACATGTAAACCATGGTGTAAATGGAAACAAATGTACAGATATGTATTAGCATTTTCACTGAGAATGTGTGAAAACTTTGATGCATGTTGAATAAAAATTTTCAAATAAATGATTTTAGTCAGTGAACATGACAAGCTAAGTTAAATATTGGAAAATAGTAAAGAGATACCATTTCCCTACTTGTGATTTTTCAGCTATATTGTCACATTTTTATTCATGTATTCTTAATAGAAAACATTATTTCTCTCTCAACAATGTGTAAATATCAAGGAGTTCAAGGACTCTACCTCACCATTCATTCTTGTATAACAAATTAACAAACATCAACAGTTCCAATAATAGTGCCAGTTACATTATTACTACTTGTAATAAAGTAAGATCATTCTTTTCTTATTATATAAGAAAAGAATGATCTGACTTTATTTTCCATTCTTCCCTTTGGCATAAATCACTTCACACACTAATGTGGATGAGGGTTGATTGCAAATGATGTTGTGCGAAACATAACCAAACCCACTGACATTGAAAGTACATTCTGTTGAACAAACATGAAAAAAGGGATAAAAAGGTCTCGTTTGTAATAATAAATGTAAATTTAGCGAGAAAAATTAATACATTAATTTGTTGTTTTAAAATATTTGTGTTGAAAGTTCTGCATTAAGTTTATCTTCTGACTGTGTGTGTTTTTACAGTTTAATTTTTAAAAAGTCAGTTGAATGATGTGAAATAAATTTGTCCAATTAGTTCACATTATTTTCACAAATGATTTTCAGAGAGAGGCATTTCCCTCACCCTCTGTCTGTGGACTAATATTCTCAAACAGAACTTAAACATTATCCCAAGCACAACTCTATAGTCACATGAGATGCCTAACGTAAAAGTAAAAAAGAAATCAAGTGTTCATATATGTAATATAAATCACGGTTTGCCTTGCTGGTGTAAATTTTGTTTAAATGGAGTTCTGTTCTGGTAATACTGATTCATCAACAATTTTCAAATTGTCTCAATTATTTACTACTCTTTGAATTGTAAATATTTTCAGTTTCTGTTTTTGTAAAATCATATGGAGAAAAAACAAATAAAAAGCAGCTAAAAACATTTAATTAAAGCAAACATATAGAAATACCTTGTACTAGAAAACAATTCATAAAAAAAGTTATTAATCTAATGAATAAGGTCTTTGACAGGATGTGGCATGTGAGCTGTTATATAAACTCTCCAGCAATGGAATCCCTGGAAGGACTCTTGTAATTATCAAATCAATCTGTGACAAACAGAGATTCAGCTTTTTTTGTGAAATGGAAGAGAGCCACAGAAAAAAAGGTTTATTCCCCCATTTCCATTTCCCCCATTATGTGTATTATTATATTCATGATATAATAACTCCATATTTCACAGATGGAAGGGAATGGCTAAATGGAAAAAGAATGACAAACATATCTTTTTCTCAAAAGGTTTTATACAACTAATATATACACAAATATATATATTCATATTTACACATGTCCCACACAGAGAAAATATAACATATCTACATGGCAAATAGAGAGAAAAGAGAACTAAAACATAGGCTCTTATATATAATACAGAAGATCTTCTGTGTTTCTGGAGCAGTCACGTTTAAGATTCCAGATTCAAGTTGGCCGGATTCATCTACTAGGTCCCAAGCAAAGACATATTCCATGATCAGGAAACAACAAGGCTTGTTTTTCCTAAATTGAGGACTGCTAGCTGGAGATAGTGTTTTTCTATATCTAGGGATGGACTTGTAAGCTGTTGGAGAGGCAGATTTAACTTCAGCTCGGAGCAAGACAAGCAACTGCTTCATTTGGACTCCTGTAAACTGACTGAATGACCAACCACTTTCATCACTGTATATAGTGACATCACTAAGCAACTGTCACATGACCTATGTGACTATTTCAATGAAAGGGAGATAATTGATTTTTGTATCTCTATTTAGCCCTCCATAAACAGATTGTAGAACCAGCCATGAGCAGTTACTTTTATGATGTTTGTTGATGATTTAATATAATGGTAGGAACATGCTTTATACAAATTACAACATATTAAAAGGTGCAATAATTTTTAAACAGTATTCAGTCAATATTACAAAAACTTCTTTCTCCATTAATATCATGCAAAAATTCATATGAAAGATGTGCTGCAAAAAGAGAAAACAAATGAAGATAAAAAAAGTGGCTGGGAAATCTAACGACGCTCAGATCTAATCTCAGTTTGACTTTATAAATCTGATGCTACTGGAGATAGTGTAGTAACTGGTGTATCTCCCTGTAGTCATGTAGCATCCAAAAAGGCTTACTTCAGCCTGTCCAAAAAAAATTTTGTTTTTACTCTTGTTGGATGCTTTATAATTTTAAAGTCTCTTCTGGAGCTTGAATGATCCCCTGTATGGTGGCTGCAACGCATTTGACTAAGTTGCGCACTATTTCACACACAGTTTTCGAGACATATATATTTGAAAATTTCAAGATGCTAAGTAGTCCTGAAGAAGCTTCCAAAGCTGTCGGTCTTTTCATTTTTCCACAAATGACTAGTAGTAAATGTATGTATCTTTAACATGAAACTATCAATGCTACGAGACTTGGTGTCTTGATTAATTTCATTTTTTTAAAGGAAAATTGGTTTCCACTGATCCTTAATTTACTATGCTAGTAGAAGAGATGTCAACCACCAAACACAACTGCTTACCTGAAACAATATCATGCAATTCAACTGCATGAGATAATACCAATTTAATTTTGTGCAATGGTGTCATAGTAGAATTTTCCTCACACGTGGTGGTTTAATATCCTGCAATGCAGGAAAATATCACTGAAAAAATAGCATGAGTGAACAATGACATACTTTGGAAAGGTCAGGTGAATACATATGGAAAAAATATTTGGATTAAATAACAGCCAAATTTACATCTGCTACTATTGTATGAACAAATATAAATGAGCTTTTGTTACATCAAGGATATCAACGACTAAAACTACAACACTGTTCCACTCTTATACACAATTATCTCATCAAAATTCAATTTATTACGGCTTTCACACATTCAACATTCTTAAACTCTCCTAATCAACCTTACACCACACAAAGAACATTACAAAACCTTTCTAACCAACCTTGTATCAGACAAACAACATTACTAAACATTCTTGATCAATCTTGTACCAGACATATATACATTACCCTTTTTGTAAGGTACAGAATTGTTTAATGTTCATATAAAAATGCATTTTTATACATCTTGATTGCATATTGTTATTCTTATGAATGTTCTTTATTTTCATACATTTCTTCAGGTGGACTAAACTAAACAATAGGTGAAACCAAATGAAATCCAAACCACAAATATACCTTGGCCCATTATAACTTCTCTATTCATCCCTGTCAATGTAGAAAATATACTATAACAAATGCTGAATATGGGTTTTGTTAAATTTTAATGTTCACTAGCATTGATCTCAGAACATTGTGAAAGTAAAAGAGATTTACTTGATAGCTTATTACACTCCAGGCGATAGAGACCGAAAAAGGAATGAGATGGTAACTAAATGTTAACAAAGATTTTTTTTATGTAGATATGAACTCAATGCTGTATTCTTTAAGAATCCAAAAGTCTTCACTTATTGACTTATTGTGATGTATAAATAAATACAGATTTAATTCCCTTGTAACTATTTATAGAGACCAATTGTATTTCTTTAAAGAGTTGTACCTGCAACAAACTCCCAGTCAGACTATCTGCCTTCAGGCAGAGAGGAATCCAGATGAGGCTATACTGAAGGGCAGAATCTTGTTTGGGAATGATTAGACAAAAGATCAACCCTGCCATATACAGGGTTTATGGAAAATTTTTCCCAAGCTTAAGGGCTCAGAATTCTCACTTAAAATCCGACCTTGTCACATCCAGCTTCTGTGGGGAGGTCTCAGGTAAATGCCAAGTTGTACATTTTTCTTACATTATTCACTGTTGTTTACAGTTGTATAGCATGGCACAAGATTAATGTGATACATAACAGAAAAATCCCTTGACACTGTTCCCCCTTCTAGAAAAAATTCCATTTACTTATGTTTGACTATGGAAGTATCAACTCAGTAATGTAGGAAATGTAAATAATGTGTGTCCTTCAAAATATATAATAGAGAGAAAATATTGCCAACCATATGCTTTGTGCAAAGGCGAATCGTGGTCATATCAGATGGCTCTGATTATGAAATTGCATGGTATGATTATTGAAGATCAAACACACTATCAGTACTTCAATCTAAATAAGCTGAAACCTTCTACACTGACACATTATGAAAGAAAATAAATGATTGAAATATCATTAGCTCACCATTAGACAGATTGATTCAATGTACCAATGATTTGAAAACTTTACTGATAAACATGGCTGCAGTATTTTGATTATATTTTGATAGCTTGGATATTTATTCGCTCATCTCGAGCTAAGAACATAAAAATTTATTTTTGTGTCACTAGCATTTTACTGAATTTATTTGCAGCAAGAGGATATATCCATTAGACCAACTCAACACAGAAGCACATGCAACAAATCCTAGATCTAGAAAAAACACACACTTGGTTGTATTATAAGTTTGCTGATGAGGATCTTTTGCCATCCAAAGATTTGAAAGCTTCTAAGCAGGGCAATGACCTGACTTGACAATAGAGCAAGTATTTATTAATTCTATTAAAGGTAGAAGAGGACTTACGCATGAAGGGAGAAGGAAACAAAAACGTCCACACAATATGGATTTTAATTTGCATGGTAATGCAATGTAATGAGTACCTATAATAATTATTTTAATAAAAATAATAATATTAAAATTGTATGGAAAATATAAGTAAAATATTGAAATTTTGTCAAAATTAAAATAGAAATTATTCAATTCTAATATATACTGATTCGATCATCTTAAAAAATAAAATGAATGGTACTAACATGATTTCTTAAAAAAACAAAAAAACAAAATGATGTCAAACAGTTTTCTAAAAAAAGTATGAATGAAAATTGATGTGTACAGATCTGAAGTAAAAAAAAAGGCTCCAAATTGATGTTATAAAATGAAAAATGAAGCCAAGAGGTTTAAACTTTGTGTGGCAAAGATTTTACAAGATGGGCCTGGTTTTGATGTTTCCAAAAAACAACCAAATTTGAATTGAAAGCAGGCACAATTTTTTAATACATAGCGATAAAAGTATAAGCTCCTAAAGAATAGCTTTACAAATCAGTTTTGATCCATGTATTTTCTATAAAAGAGTGAATATTTTGGCTGCAATGTCAGAAGGAGTAGACCACACACAGGTGAAAAACAACTGCTAAGAAAGGGATAAACCAAAATCAAGTGAAAAGCTACTTTTGCTGAAAATGGATTTGGCTACTTGGGCGAAAAGGCTTTCATCAAAAGACAGGAGGATTTAACCATCTTGACATGTAAAGTCTTATTCTGCTGGAAAAAAGAAATAAGCCCATGTGGTGATCTGGCATGATAAAAAACTATTACTGTTACTGATAAAGAAATATCTACTAAATTTTCATAATATGAATGACTTTCATAGACTTGTGAGAGTTTATCTCAAATTTGAGAATGCATAATCCAAAAATTTGAAATTTGTCAAAAGAACCAAGAAAAGCAGCTTCTCTGAAGTAGGTCAATACTTATTTAATAATAATTAAATTTGAAATAAAATAGCCTCTTTTCATCAGTAAAATATTTGGGGGCTAAACATGAATACATTTTTAAGCCGATCAAAATTAAGACAGAAAATTAATTTCAAACCAATGGGCAACTAATTCAACAATGCTGTTACTATTAGTAATCCATTGATAGAGGAAAGCAGAAGATCTTAACCAATAACCATATCACCTCTTCTCCTCACAAAAACAACCTGAGGACGAATGAATTACAACCCTCGTTAATCATTTTTATGAATAAAATTTGTTAGAATTCTTTATACAATTCAACTATTTCGCATAATTCAACATTACATGAACAGGATTTCGTCATAGTTTGGCAAATAGTTTTCTTCATTGAGTTCTAACTGACCAGAGTAATGGTGTATTAAGAATATTTTATAAAGTTTTTAGACAGTTTCGTTACGTGATCCCCAACATTATTTCCAGTTGAAACAGTGCCAATTTTTTTCTTTCATTCTAAAAAACGTGTTATTTATTACAGCTGATTTATTTATTCTCCCCCCCCACCACCAACCATGACAACTTCAAAATAAATGTTGTAATTATAATTATATCTCGGCCTTATGCCAAAAATAACCAGGTTTGATTGATTTGCCTTCCTAAAACTTTGCCCTGTGTTGTATAATGCTAGTGGGTTTTTTTAACTCTTTGAAGTATCGTAGGTTAAATTTCATTTCATTCCACTTTTGAAGTGTTGATATTTGATTTGCATAGTGTATCATGCTTAATACTCCCTTTTAGGTCCACAAACATTTGTCTGTCTCTTCCTACTGTAAGGCTGATCAATACATGGCAGATTAATTGAAAAGGGGGGAAAAAAAGCAATGTGCCTTCACAGTCTAAACTCCAGAGTTAAAACTAAAAGATAACATTTCCTTAGTTCTTGTTACTCACTAAGGAAACTCATTTTTACTAAGGTTATTGCATAAAATTATAGAAGTCACTGCAATCGAGGAATTAATTCAAATTTTCCAAGTCATTTTTTAAGTTTACAAGATTGAACATCATAAATATAACGTCCCTGTTATCCTCTTCTCATAAAACTAAAAATTAATTAATGAATAAATATTATATAATTAATATTTAATAATTATCTCCCTGAATTTTTTTGTGTTAAATGTAATGCAAAGTACAACATTCAGATCACCTTTTTTTAGCATTCATTTTTAAAACATTTCAAATGTACCTTACTTTGAAACATTTTGCATTGTTTTGGTTACTGTGCGTGTTTTTAAGTTAGAGAACACAGAGACAAAAACTAAACTTTTAGTATTATACAGAGTAGATAGCACAAAATCTATTTACTTCACACTTGCTGTCTTTTATTAAAGAAAACAAGCATTTATGACCCTTCAATAAAGAGAGAATTCTTTCACATTATGACGACAGTCATAGCTTCAGGACCATTGTGGAGCTGACAGACATAAATTTGGATATTTCATTGATTACCATTCACAGAATAGTCTGTGAAAATCAAAAACTGGAAAAATTTGATTTAGAAGAAAAATGCTCTCAATTCAAAAAACGAAAAAAAGGCTCTCAAGTGAAGAAACAAGATTGATCAAAATGGTTTCTATTGGGAAGCTAATAATAACTTAGTTGCTCTTAGACTGGTTGTCACTTAAGGTAGGAGAACCCAGTCTACCTTTCTGTTTAACCAGTACCTGAGGAAAGATGGATTGATGTCTTTTGCAAGGGCATTAGTACAAAGTGAATGAAACAGAATATGAACTTGGTACGCCAATTCCACTTTCTGAGATGATAACCATTATGTTACTAGTATACTAGACATCTGTTATGACACTTGAGCACCTCAAGGCTGTGTAACAGTTAGCAAGCTTGTCTCATTAAAACCATTGCAATTAAGTAGTGAGTTCGATTCTCACTAGGTGTCCCATACTTTCAGCCTTGTGCCACATCTAAGCTGCACTTAGAAAATCACCATTTGTTATGTTACTCACACAGGGTATAGCATGATAATATTGAATACTTTAGAAACCATGTGGGCAAAAAAATTTCCAATGGGCAAAATTTGAAGCCATTTATTAACTGTTTCTTGCTAATGTTGTAAATTTTTTTTTTTAATCATTTCACCCCAAGCAAGGCAGTTTTACTGCCACTGATGTGCAGGGGATTACATAGGATGAAAGTGATAACAAGGAGGAACAAGTTATAGGGGGTGTCAGAGAATGGGTAAGAGAAGAATGAAAATACTGGTGTGATGAGGGTAGAGTAGATAAAGAACATGAGAAAGGATGCAAGTCAGAGAGATAGGAGATGACAATTGACCTTACATTTAAATTCTTGGAGATTGTAGCAGTCAAGGAACCAAGTATACAGAAGGGAATTCCATAGGTGGGAAGTGCGAGAAAAAAAGCTGATAGAGTAGAAGTTGCAGTTACATTTTATTGGTTTCACTGTAAAAGGGTGGGAACTAATGAGTGAGCCTGTGCCATCAAATATCTTGATATGCCATCTAAAATGATGGCACAACATATATTGATGTACCAACTAGTGAGTATTTTACATTAATCCATAAAAAAAAAATCTAAACCCCCTGAGTGTGACAGGAGGGATATATATATATATATATATATATATATATACACACACACACACACACAAATACACAATGGGCTTTATTATAATAGACAGAATATATATATATATATATTCATTCTCCACTACTCAATGACATAATTATTGCAAAAAAATAAAATAAGCTACTGTTAAAGCACAAACACACAGGAAGAGTTTTCATAACTGGTAGTTAAGAGAGTTCAAATTCCAGTTGAACGAGTTTGAATTCCAGTTGAATTCATGGCATACACTTACGCACAAATACCCTTGAGAAAGGTATTAATCTATCTCTTCCCTCCAGTTATGGGTTAAATAATAGGACAGATTGGCTTCTATAGCCTTGTCTAGCAACCAGTCTACTGCAGAAAGCAATGGCAACTTACTGTGGGATAATCTTCTGCCCAGTCAGTCATGTCTTTTATGAGACATGATCGTCCAAAACGTGTATCACGTATGGCACTCAACTGACTGAGTTAAGAGAATGAACTGAGCTAGTACTCTCTCACTATTCTCTCTTTCCATGAGCTTAACCGGAGGGAAAAATATATATATATATATATATTTATATATATGCACACACACAAATACACAAGTCTTATTATAATAGAGAGGATATTTCTTTTGATTGTTTATATATAAGCTATCTTAAGCATATAGAAGAGTTTTAGATTTTTGTTATTCCAGTCATTTCTGAGACCATTGTTTTTACTCAATTAATTCTGTATATATATTGAGTTGTTAGATAAATATTTTTAATTTCCATTTATTTTATTCCTATCATACATCAACAATTTTAACCAGTCAATCAATAATATAAAACAATAAAGAAAATTTCTAGCAGATAGTGCTACAAAACACTATGGTAAATTATTTTGCAAGAAAATTAATTCAAACCTTGAAAAAAAAAAACGAATGAATTTATCTGACAACCTAATAACCAAGTTAGATATTTAAAAACTCCCGTGAAAAGCCAATAGTAAGAACTTTAATAAAATCATTTTTGACAGCATGAGTATAATAAATTAATAATTTACTTATAGATAAAATTAGCAAGTGTTTAAATCAATAGACAACAATTTGAAACGATAGGTAGTTATTGGCAACAAAAAACTATACTTCTATATTCACTAAGAAAACTTACTTGCTTCTTATCATCTATGGTGAGGGTGAGGGATTATAAACAAATGACCCAATCCTTTGCACTGCCTCATCTCCCTTGCCATGACCATGCACTTCATGAGTGTTCTCCCTGTTCAATCTCTGATGTCATCAGTCCAGCATTTTGTTCTCCTGTAATCAATACATCCCTCAGGAAGGGGTTCTAGGCCTTGATGACATGGTCAAATTATTGCAATTTTTGCTTTTTTATGGATCCAATTAACTGCCTGTTCCCACCTCCTCCAAAATCAACTTGTTTATTTGTGATCTATTCAGCTGATGCACAATGACTGCCTCTAGCATTTTTGTCTCAAAAAATAGCAGTTTGCTAACAGTAGTAAATTTTGTAGTCACACAATGCCACTAGATGCTTCACGAGCTTCAACTTAATGCTTTTGGGAAGAGCAAGATCTTTCCAGAGGTTATTAAAGAACAAAAATAAAACTGGCATTAAACAAATACTTAGGAAATTATGGGTGTGGTTGTAGAAAGTGCTGGATTATGTAATAAAGATTTTGGAGTATGTGATTAAGAAGTTTATCTAGAAGTCCATTAAAATTGTTGATATGCAGATTGTGAGACTATTGATGAAATTTTTATCATTCATCAGATTTTAGAGAAGTTCCTTGTTAACAGTGTTTTTGTCAGAATTTCTGGGATGAAGAATTGTCATTATTTGTATTACTTATAATGTAGATTATTGTCACCATCTTTGTTGGTATTATCACAATGTTTGAACCATTGTAACTTCTTGGGTCAAAAAGAACCTTATGAAGCCATAACAATCAAAATCACATGAAAATCATAAGGATCAAAATGTTGTGATAAGAAAAAATGAGGACAATATTCTGCATGGATAGTAAGTGTCTTTACTTTGTTTTCATAGATTCACACTTGTCTCCTGTCTTTTGAACAGGGGTAGAGGTTTATCTTTTGTTTCCTGTTTAGGAGTGGGTTCTCAGTCCCTTCTAAAGTCTACTTTAACTCTATACTTCTAACATCTCATCTTGAATACTAAAATTTTATTTGCTAATTAAATCTTCACCTCTTCAAGTCAAGGATTCGCTATCTTTCCTGTTATTTAGCTTTTTCTGACACAATGTAACTCCACACAGTACTTCTCAACCTTGAGTGGCCCATGGGCCTTGTATTGGATGAACATTAGCAACAAAAAAAAAAAGAAAAGACATTTGATGATGCCTTGAAAATGTATATGGACACTGCCAACAGGCATTGTAAGTTTCTTAAAGTTGTACAAGTACACCTTTAAAACACACACACACACATATATGTGAGTGTGTTTTTATTTACAAGTGTTCTATCTCTGATATTTAGCACTTTAATCATAAATATAGCATACATCAAGAATATCTTATATGCTGAAAATAGGAATAAAGGTTGTTCCAAGAGAAATTGGTATAGGTGAAAAAAGTGTGAGAAGCCTTGAACATTTTGTTGAAAGTGTAGATTTATTGTTATTATTAATATTACTTGCCTTTTGTATAATAATAGTGTCCATAATAGTATTTGTGTTGCTATACATGTTTCAAGTTCAAAGTTGACGCTCTTCAGGCGAATAAATTTGTGACTTTTGCATATTGAGATCCATTTGACTTTCTGATGGCCAAAAACACCGCATATGTAGATAAGTGGTTGGTGAGCAGGTTGTTAAATTTTTTCAGTTTCGAGAATCACTCACTTTTCATTTCAGAAAATTTTTTTACACTGACTCACAAAATTTGATTTTGTCTTTTTTTCTTCAAAATTGCTGAAAGCAATTTTGATCCAATTTTGCATATGTGCAATTCTACTTTTTTAGTCATAATAAATATGATACAGGTCATCAAGTTCTGTTTGTTGTTTTTTGCCCAACTGAAATCCAAAATTACTATTTTTTGCAATGGCTCGGGAAAGTTTTTTTTTAATTTAGAGTGTGTTTAAATGAAAAGTGAGTGATTTTCAAAACAAAAAAAATTTAACAAGCCAGTGTGAAAATAGCCAACAAATGAACACATGCATAGGAACTTCCTGACCAGCTCGCCAACCACTTATTTATATAGTGTTTTCAGTTTTCAGAAAGACAAATAGATCTTGATTAGTAAAGTCACAAATATATTTGCCTGAAGAGTCAACTTTAAACTCAAAACACCGACACAAATACCATTAATGACACATAATGTATAATACAAAATGCAAGTAATATTAATAATAATAACAATAATAAATCTACACTTTAAACAAAACATTTACAGCTTCTCACACTTTTTTTCACCTATATGAGTTTGTGTGTGTATAATAATAATTGTTACAAATCATATTCCACAGTTAGATATTTACTTTAAAAAAGTGCTCAATACAAAAGTAGAACATAAATATATGGTAATTATTATAATAATAATTGCATACGATAACTTGATAGCTATAAAGTTTTGATGCTAAAACACCATCATCAGGCAATAAAATGGATTTAATATATTTTGTAATAAATAGATAAGAAGATTTTTAAAAATAAATAAAATTGAAGTAATAAAAATAAAACAAAGTCATCCGATGAGAAGAATTAAATGGATTGGGAAGTAATAAGATTTCTATTGCCTTGCTTAGGGTGAAAGGATTAAAAAAAAGAATTAAAAAATGGTAATGGTTATGGCAATATTAACAGTTTCCCAACAAGGAAACATCTGACATTTATTGACTGATTTCAGTTGAAATTTATAAAATCTTCCTCTAAAAACACATTTTTAAGATAACAAATTTTGCAAGTCTAGTAACTTTTATCGCTTTTTCCAGTATTGATGAGCGTTTCCGTTTGAATCTTTATTTGATTCATGGATAGTTTTGAAGAATCCAACATAGAAAAAAAATGTTAAGTTTGCAGTTGCTGGATTTATATCACAACTCAAATCATGACAAGGAAAAAGAGCATTTCAAAAATTCTGTTGAATATAATTAAAGGCTTATTATGTGAAATTACTTTGGGATGAAGAGAAAATGAACTAATTTCCATTTGATACTTTAGTAGTTCTTAATGTATTAAGCAGAATAGCTCTCAAACTAGAAATGGTAGAATATTTTGTTATAAAATTGAATGTCATATCTCTTCTGATTTTAAGTCACTTACTGAAAACACTCAAAATTTGCTATGCACACATACAATTTAGCCTCCAACTGAATTTCTATATTCTATTTCAGAAACCCATTAAAACGGGCTCTGAGTTTCACTTGCTAAATATTGTTTGATTAGTCTGTAAATGGAAGTGTTATGTTCTTGCCTATGTCTGCACAGTTGGATGTATTGAAAACAAATTTCTTCTTTCCTCACACATATGTGTGAAAATATTTATCAATGAATGAGAACCCTGGAAAACATACCCAGAGACAGAACCTGAGAAATCTAACATGCCTATATGAAATTTAATGTCCATGATAATAATAAAAAAAAAAAAGCTGAGGAAATTAAATTTGAGGACAGGCTTACAGGCTGCTGTGACTCATTGTGGGCTTACCCCATGGGCTGGATGGTCAGCAACACCCCTGCCTTACCTTCTCACCCACCGTCCTTACCCCTCTTCCTCACATATTGTCAGCAAGGAAGACAGAAAAAAAAACAACCCTTCAACATCACAATTACAACTAGGAAGGAAAGAGAGAACATCACAAAGCTACCAATTACTTACTCCACTGTTTGAGTGGCACACATTCATTCCCTTTCTTCTTCTCTTGACCTTTGAAAATGACACCCATCCTTGTGAACATTACATAAAATTACAGACAGCCAGCCTAATTCATACACATCTAGACACCAACTGGCTAAGAATTAAGGACAATCAAATTCATAAACCACTCATCTGGATTTAAATTTACATCTGCGCTTGTCATAGTTCTTCTTGCAACCATATGCATGTTTATAACAATATGAGGATTATGGCAAGGTAATATATGAATTTGTTTCATTCACTTGTGCACAAATACTCTTCGGAAAGGTATTAATCCATCTCTTCTCCCTCCAGCTATGGAGTGAATAACAGGACAGATTGGGTTCTGTAGCCTTGGTTGGCAAACAGTCTACCACAAAAAGTAATGGCAAACTACTGGGGGAAAATCTTCCAAGTCAGTCATATCTTGAAAGAGACATGATTGCCCAAGTGTGTATCACATATGACAATTAACTGACTGAATATCTGAACAAATAAAGAGATCATTGAGCATATTAAGGTTTCCCCCAGAAGACAAGAAATATGTTGGGATTCAACATAGACTACTATTCATGTTAGAGTTTCAAAATACAACTAAAATAAAATATAGCCAATCTTTAACTGTTCCCTGAAAAGGATATTGTTTTGAAGAGTTTTCATCTTTGGTACCTAGACTTTATGTACAGTACTAGATTGGCTGGATGGGAGTTGTGGTGCAGTGGATATCGACTCAGAATGACAAATCGGGGTGCCAAGTTTGAATTCCTTGTATTCACTTACATACAAATACCCTTGGGAAAGGTATCAATCCATCTCTTCCCTCCAGTTATGGGTTAAATGACAGGATAGATTGGGTTTTATAGCCTTGGCTAGCAACCAGTCTACTGCAGAAAGCAATGGCAACCTACTGCGGGATAATCTTCTGCCCAGTCAGTCATGTCTCTTTCGAGACAAGATCACCCAAAGCATGTATCACATATAGCACTTAATTGACTGACTAGATTGGTGGCAAGGTCTCATTATTTTACATTTTAAATGGCTAAATGTAACTAAGTTCTAGGCTAACAATTTCTTACATCACACTTCCTGCTAGTGGAACTCTACAGGCTTCTTTCTTTTTAATCAACTTTGATCTTCAAAAATTTAAATGCTATGTCAATCATTATTTTCTGTCAAAATTCCTGTTCTTTTATTGTTCTCTCTCCTTAATAGCACTTTTTTCTCGCATTCTTTCACACTCAGTAATTCCTTGTGTCTTAGTGGGTTGATTGCCTCGTTTGAGGTGAAATGATTAAAAAAAAAAAAATTCAAAATGAATAGTATACAAAAGTTTGGTAGTTATTATCTGAAAATTTCAAATTTATATGTGCCTTGATTTTTTAAAAACTATTTTTATAATGCAATCAGAAAACTTCAAGTGTTACATAATGACTTGAAGTAAGTGAATTGAAACTTTCGGAGCTGTTTGTGCTTTCTTATCAGTCGAGGTGAAGCACAGGATTTGTGCATATGGACTGTGGGGGAGGACTTAGAGAAGTTTCATTATTTAATAGTTATACCTTGCATAAAAGAGCTGCTGAATTGTATATACAACAATATAACTTTTAAAAAAATTATGTAAAACATTTTCTAATATCATATATGAGAGCACAGAGTTGAAAGTTTTCAGTTGAATCAAGATATTTTTTTAAAAAATCTAACATTTTGTCTGAAATTTTTAAAACCCACTTGTAATAGTATCAAAAGATAAATCAATAATTTCACACGGATTCAGGCTTGGTTTAAATCAAAGTTTTAATACAAGTTGGACAACAGCTGAACAATGCCACAGTCAAATATCAAGAGTTTGGATTTCAGTGAAACCCTGATTTCATACACCTTGAGTTCAAGTGAATTTGGATACAATGCAATGGGTTGTCAATGATTACATTAAAATTGTGTCATATCGTACATATATGAAATGCTAACTAAAAGATGACAAATACTGAATTTCTTGAACCTGTAGTGTCCCAGTTGTTTGCTGGATGACATTTTATAGATGTCAACAATTGCATTTAAAGTTCATACTGTATTAAAAATAAATGACAAGTCAAAAGCAAAAATTTGTTAGCAATAATTTTAGATTTTAATCTTATACTTTAGTAATTTTTTGTTCAGGTCCCAGTTTGTTATGACGCCGAGAGGATGTAATATATTCTTGTATTGTTTATCAGTTAAATTTCTTATTTTGTTATTACAAGAAAAATATATGTAATGAACTTTAGATGAAGTTATTAAATGAAAAAAAAAAATTTTAATACGAAGAATGTGGGAAAAAAAAAAGAAAAAAAAAAAAAAAAAAGGTAGCAGCCATTTGGGATTGTAAAAAAAGAGTTCTTGACACATATGCAGGTCTGTTAATATTATGAAATTATGTCACTTATATTGCTTAAGTTGGATACAATGAATAAAATAAAAAAATTCTGCCACAATGTTGGAAGTTTTTATACTAGTGGCCAGAATAGTAGCTTTTTAAAATATAAAAAAACCTCTGAATATTAGGAACAGCTTTTGAATCTAAGATTTTCTTCTGTGAAGTTAGGTTTTTTTTTGTTGTCTTTTTTTTCGTTCAAATTAAGTAATTGAATAAATTTTCACACAATTTTTTTCTTCAGTGAAAAATGAAATATAAAGTCTTTTGTTTTTCACAAACATGCGGGGCCACTGACAAAGCTTTCTTCCAAAATTAACCATACAATGTTTTTGGAAATTGTTTGGATTTATCATATACAAATCCTGACGGCTACAAACATAAATGTTTCCGGTATCATCTGTACATACGTCCGAGGTCTCTTTGCCAGAATCTGCATTGTATGAGAACTGAAGCTTACCCTCCAGACTGTAGCAATGTATTTTTTCAGCAACAAAATCAAGTAAGAGAAATGTATCAGGAGTTGGTCCACAAGATATTCTATGATTGCAACTCCATTTTCTCGGAGTATTCAGAATGGTTTTAAGAACTGTGCCTTCAGACGATAACTGGTCAACATTACTAAACTTGTCAAGAGCAAGTATTTTCCCATAACAATTACAAAGCGATGTGTATTTCTTTTCAGTGCGTAAATGTTTCATCAAAGTCATGGAAGAATCCTCTTTATTTCTCTGAAGTAAAAACAAGTCGTGACTGCCAGCAACAACACCTATTAAGATGGATGAAAAAGAACACATATCTAATGGGGACTCCATACCGTCTGGCTTGTATGAATAAAGCAGCTTATCTTCCAAGTCATATTCTCTTAAATCCCGTCCAAAAAAGTCACTCACCAACACATGATTGTCTTCAGTCACAAAAACAGAAGTAATCATTCTTTCCATTTTGTCAACCAATTCATGCCCGGACTCAATCAACCGGGGTTGTGAGGGTGGGTACTGGGAAACAAAATCTTCTGTGCATTTCATTAGTAAAGATTCTCCCAAAGATAACTGTGACGAAGATTTTTGAATATTTTCTAATCGGCAACACCCAACACTGATTTCATTCAACATCTGAAACATTTTTATGTACCAAGGCTTATATTCTACAATCACCTGAGATTGGCTATTAATACTGTCCAGGTGAAGGTTTTCTAAAATCTCCCATTTTGATTTTAGCCTTGGAAAGTGAAGTAGGATGTCTACATTGTCTGCCAGATTCAAGAGCTGTTGAATGTTGTGATTAAGAATTTCCAATTGTTTAAATTGATTATCTTTCAATTGAATCATTTCTTGTATTGTTTGGATTTCCTTTTCGGTCTTTGCTTCCAAATCAGCAACAAGCGCGTTTGCATTTTCCCTCAATCTGCGGATAAATTCCTCGGTATTCTGCCATATTTCGTCCTTCTGCTCAGAACATTGCTTCAGTCTCTCGTCAATCCTGTCCTTCATTTCATCATTTTGTTGCCTCATACTTTCGGCAAGTAGCGCCATCTTCTCTATTATCGACTGACCATCAACTCGTACGTTTGGAGCCACATTTTCAACAGATACAGCCCAGGAACAAGCCTTATCTCCAGAGCTGTGGTTCAACAAGCAAGAAGAACACATGCAAACCTTACATTGTGGACAGTACATCTTAAATCTTTTCTCATGGCTAACACACTTGGAAGGCGATATAAAATTTTCTAACCTTTGACTTTCCTCATTAGCTAAGTTGATTACAGAGTCGTGTGGACGGAGCCTTTTATGCCAAACTTCACATTTTTCACACAGGAATTTCAAGCAGTCATTACACCAGAAAGCAGAAACAACACTGACATTATCTTCAGCACATATTTGACACATATGCCCACTTTGTTGGATTTGTCGAGCTTGCAAAAGTTTCTGTATGAATGTATCTAGCTGTATGCTGTCAGCTGTTTGAGAATCTTCATCCAACTGTTCATGTTTATGGTTGATATGACATACTGGACATGACAAATTGGCATCATGCCCAAAGTGTTCTTCCTCTGTGCTGAAGGTCTTCTCAAAGCAAGAGATACAATAAGAATGAAGACAAGATAACGATTTTGCCTGTGGATGAAGAAGGTCAGTAGTACAGAGAGCACACCTAAGTAATACATCAAGTGTCTGTTCATCACTCTCATTAGCCATTTTCTGTTTTAAGAAAGAGTGAGAATTATCTCAAAGAATATATAGACTCAATTTTTTTTTTTTAGAAAGAATGATGCCTTCTGCTTCTCTGTGAAAGTTACTTGTCTACTTTTTGTAATAATCACTTTTCAAGCAATAATAGAAATGTTGTGTTCTCTATAAATTACTTTGTAAAAGAATTTTGAGATTTCAGGATACAAGTTAATGTGTAATTATCTTATAATTCACAAATATTCGAGAGATTACTGAAGATTAAAATAATTCTTTTCAGATTTAGTCAGAAACAGATTTTATTTTGCATTAGTTTATACATACATGTGAGTGTATATATATATATATATATACACACACATGTATATTTCTTGATTAACTTGACGGGCTTTATGACAGTGAGCCTCACCAACACATCTTTTGGAAATGGTTCCTCAGACTTCTTGATCTGTCAACTGCTCAACCATTAGGCTAGACCTGCAAGAATAAAACGAGTTGATGCTTAAAATAAAACTTCTTACTAAATTTTTGTGTGAAACAATCTTTTAAAATATCAACGTTAAACTAGTTATAACTATTTATTTTAAATGCTGTGTGCAAAGTCAACCAACTAACTAAAGCCACAGCAATTATGGACCTATAAATAAGATTCATACTTTGAAAAAAAAAAAAAGAAAAAAAAGAAAAAAATGTTAAATTCTATTTAACTTCCTAGTTATAAATAGGCATTACAACGTACATTAAAACAGTCACTTTTGATAAAAGATTTTTAAAAGCATTTATTTGATTTACTACAATACATTGCTACAATCTTCAAACAAATGGAAATGTAATCAAGCCTGAACTGCAATGGTCTACAAAAAGTACACGATTAGTATTGAGCCCACTTTCTATAGTTTTTCTTTTCTGTTTTGTGGTACTCGGGGTGGGGGATGGTGAAAGATCCTAATTTGGATATCTGCAAAGAGCTTCCTTTGTGAAATTCAATTGTATAACTTCAAACAAGAGGGAACAGTTCATAATTTAAATTCTGATTTTCAATCAATTTATATAGCAACCATTTTGAATTTTTAGGTGTGTGTGTGGGAGGGATTCTTGCAAAAGTAAATAAAAAACTTTCAGAGAATGTAAATTTTGTTAGGACAAACAAAAATGCCCAGAAATCCAATGGGGAAACAGTTTAAACAAGATCAGCAAAAAGTGTCTGTAATAGTAGGTATTTGTGTCTTCTCGGAGTGTAGTTCGTAGACAAATTAAAGACCACTTGGATCTGTTCTTCCAGCCGCTTCTCGTAAAACCCGGAACACTGCTTTACTAGGGACTCCGTTTCCTGCACACCGTAAGCAAAACGCTGTCTCCCGAACACCGGTGTAACCTTCTCGAGTCTTCAATGGCGAAGTGCCCCCAAAACAGAAATTGGCTCTTTTTATGTGCTTTTGGTCTTGTAATTTCTCCCTCTTGAAAAGCCCCACTTTCACCAATGACGCATGCGCCGTGTCATTCCAAAAACTGCCCTGCATGAGCTCGCCTCATGGTTTCATTACGTCTACGAACGCACGTGCAGACAAACCGCCTTCTCTTGCTTCGGTGAGGTAAGTCCACCACACTTAGGTGCTTTAGGCTTTTTTTTTGTTCTATATAAAACTTTTACTTCATTTATTTATAAGGTGATTCCCTATTTCTAGAAGTAAAAAGCTTTAATATTTTTTTATACATATAATACAACATTTGTAATTAAATTTAATAGCAAACTATATCGTGCTGAAAAATGTCATATTTATGAAAAGAACATATATCTTCGTTTTTATTTTATTTTTATAATTCCTTATTTTTGAAACCAATAAGTCCTGAATTTTGATATTTCAGCCACTTAAAAGAGCTAAGGATGAAAGTTTCTTTCAGGAAGCAATATCCATTGTTTATATGCACAAATGAGAGATCATTAAAATTATAAACACTAAATTGTTCCAAATAAGCAAAAATGGCCATTTATGTGAATTGGTTATTACGCATATGATTACAAAAGAATCAGATCACTTGATACCACTTACTTTGAGAGAAAACAAAAAGAAAAAAGAAAAGATAATTATCAAAGTCATTTTTAATATTTTTGAATACTGCTGCCATATCTGGTCGGGTGCCCCTGCTGTTCTCCTCGGGCTTCTCGATAAGGTTCAGAGGAGGGTCTGTAATGTGATAGATACCGACTTGGCAGACCACCTGCAGTCTCTCTCCCACCGGTGAGACGTGGCTTCGCTGTGTCTCTTCTATAAATACTTTCACGGCTTCTGCTCCGATGAACTTAGATCACTGGTGCCCCCTAAATACGAATTTGCACGAGATACTAGATTAGCAACTAGATCCCACCCTTTTACAGTGAAATCGATAAAATGCAGCCGTAACTTCTACTCCAACAGTTTCTTTCCTCGCACTTCCCGACTGTGGAATTCTCTTCCAAACGATTGCTTCCCCGACGGCTACAATCTCCAGGAGTTTAAATGTAAGGTCAATAGACACCTCCTAACACACTAACTTGCTCCCATTCTATCAAACACTCTTCCCATCTGCCCGACACTCATCCTCGCTATCCTTACTCATCTATCACCTTTCTCCTGACATTCCCTATGTCTATCCACTCCTTCTCTTTACCTTCCCCTATGTAGCCCCATGCGCAATAGTGGCAGTGGAATGCCTTGCTTGGGGTGAGATGATTAAAAAAAAAAAAAAAAAAAAACTTCTTCATTTTAAGCTTGCTTGATTAGAAGAGAGTATAGCCTTAGTGCATTCTTATAAATCACCTTGATCCGAGATGGAGACATCACTAATGACAATGATCACTTATAGTGTGCTGTGTTCCATGATGTTCTAATTTTCTGACATTTGATATCCTTTGATTTAAAATGGTATAAGACATTACTGTCTATTGTGGTCAATATAGTAACCAATCCTAGGTCCCTAATTATCATAGCTAGAAATGTCTAGCTAATCTTGTTGGGGTAACAAACATATGACACTGGCTTAAATCATCTTCAATGCAGGACATAAAAGATGCACATATCTAACAGGTCAGTTGAGAATTTTTTAGTATCTATTGGATATGGCTGAAAATTCAATAGGGTACAGCAGTTAGATGCTGGATACTGTGTCTCACCTGGTCTTATCACATTACTAATTGAAACCTGAAGGACTGGTAACATGTAGTGCAGACCAATGAGTCACAGTTTCACTTGTCTGTGGCTGATAGTTGGTTTTAAGTGACGCCATGAATTCCAGTTGTCAATAAAGCACTATGTAAACAGGTGGTGATTCAATAATGGTACAGAGTTTGTTCACATGGCATTAACTGGGTCCACCTGAAAACATCATTGATCAGCAACTGCTACCGAAATTATTTAATTCTTTATAATGATTGATTTATTTTTTTTTTTTTACAACTTAACCTTTTGTAGGTTTTCTAAAGTTGAAATATTTTTGGATTGTAAGAACAATTTTTTTTTTTTTTTGCAAGGGAATATTGCATTAACAATTTTTTGAAGCTAATAAAGATTTTCAGAAGTTTTTTTAAGTAAATGTAATGAGCCTAACTAGAATTCAAACTCAGCTCTCTAATTTCTCCTTCCAAGTTGTTATATATTAGACCACCTGCACATTCAAACTTACAGTGTCTGGTATTCCCAAGGCCAATATTGGCTCGACATTGGTTTTTTTTTCTGAGTTAAGCAGGGTTTCAATGAGCTATGGCTATAAGAGCCTCTCTATAATAACTGTGACAATCAAAAACACCAAAATAAAAACATTAACTTTGGACAGTTTATCCACAATTTTTATTGAGATGTGCAACACCTTTTAATTGAACAATGGATATAAAGACAAAAAGAAAAAAAAAGCACAAAAATATCTTGAGATACTTAAGAGTAAATTTATTCTGTAAAATCCCCATTGGATTCAACCATGGCTTCCATATGACTTTGGAATCTCCCGCAACTCTTCTAGACAGCTTGTTTGAGTTGGTAAATGTTCCCATAATCCCTGTCTTCAGTTCATCTTTGGTATTACAAGAAGTTTTTTGGTCTCTCACTCAACTGCACCCCCCACACATAATAATCACGGGGATTGATGTCCGGGGAGTTAGGTGGCCAGATGTAAAGGGTGATGTGGTCAGAAAAATTGTCTGACAGCCATAGGGTCTTCCAGCAGCCACCTTCTCGACTCAGAGCAGCACTACCACTTCAAGTCACTTGATGTAGTGCTCCGTTTTGAGTTTGAGGCCCTCACTTATAAATTCAGGCGTTCTTATCAGAATGATCAGAGTGACTTTTCTAAGCTGTTGTACTTTCGTAATCACCATTAGACTTCTTTTTTTTTTTAAAAATCATATCACCCCAAGCAAGGTGATAATGCCACTGATGCGCAGGGGGCTACATAAGGGTAAAAAGAATGGAAAAGAGAAAGCTGGAAACCACATCCTAAACAGGGAACAAGGGATGAGCCTCTTCACCTGTTCAATAGATGTGGGTGGAGTGTGAACTGGGCGATAGTTTAGTCTATCTACTCCAATTGAAAAAAATAAAGAGAGAAAAGAGTGCAAAGATTGGAAAAGAGAAGACCGAAAACTGCATCCTAAACAGGAAACAAGGGATGAGCCTCTTCACCTGTTCAATAGACGTGGGTGGCAAACTCTTTTCAAATCCACTGCACTGTCCTTCGATTAATACCCAAATACTCGGAAATATTCATATTGGAGCTTCTTCTACAAATGCCAAGCAGTACAGCATGCTGTTCACAAATTTCTGGCAGAGTGAATTGTGCCCTGGGGCTCTTTTTCACACACAAACAAGTGCCTAACTGAGCCTACCATACTGTGCAGTCAATAAAAATCAAACATGCATGTTTTAAATTAATATAAAATGGCAATAATTTACCCATCATACCGATATATAATGTAGAATATTTGGTATATTAATCAGGTAAATTCCGATAGAGACAAACTCAAAAGAACTCAATGTTAAATTCATTTATTTAATTTATGCTACTACCCGGTCGGTCGCTGTTGGTTTCGATCCAGTCAGCTGTTTGTAGATTGACTCTGTCACGGTTTTCTCCCTTGTCCCACGTTGTGTTGATTAATCACAAGATAGTCACGTGAGTTTTCCACTAGCTGTCTCTCTGCCGAGCTAAATCAAACCGGGAAGTGTGCACACAATTGAGTAATAAAAGAAAGAAATGTAACATCAAAGGAAATAAGTGGACCGATGACTGAAAAGTGTTGTAAAATAACGTCTTTATATACAGATTATACACAAGTCTTTTGAATAATTTCCCATCCCTGCTTCTATCAACTGGTAGCAGAACGGACGTTTCTTAGGTAAATCGAATTATTGTCCTAAGCAATAACGAGGAATCTGGCTGGCCGCAGCTCACTGCTTCGAATAGAAGTCTAAGTTCGTTATAAGTCTAGACAACTTGTTGCTTGTTTTCCGGAATGTTACGGAAATTGCCAAAGTGCTGGGTTATTCTCTTTCAGTTAGCGATTTCAGACTTGTCTGAAAATTCTCTTGTCTGTCTCTTAACTCTGGTTGGTTGATTGGTGACTGACTTCTCTACGGTCGGCATCCAACATCATGGCAATCATCTCTCTGTCTCTTTGCTTCTTTTTTGGTCATTACGTCTCTGGACTGGGAAATCGAACTCTCTGCCACTCGAGCTGCAACAACTTTGTCTGCAAAAATCTCTTGTCTGTCTTTAACTCTGGTTAACCGGCATCAGGCCTTTGCTGTCGATCTTTCATTCCAACTTCGACTCAAAAACTTTGTCTGCAAAATCACTTCTTGTCTGTCTTTAATTCAGGTTGGCCGGCAGGCTCTGCAGTTGGCGCCTATCTTTGTTATTACATCTTTGGGACTTTCTCCGAGCCAACTCCAACTGGTCTCGTCTCCAGACTTGTCTCTTCAACTCAAAAACTTTGTCTGCAAAATCACTTCTCTTCTTTCTGTAACTTTGGCTGGCTGACAGTCTCTTCAGTTGGCGCCCAACAACATGGTGCCTATCTTCGTCATTACATCAGCGTCCGGTCCAACTCGTCTCGTCTCCGGACTCTCCTCCGATCCAACTCTACGCCAACTTATTTTGGTCCCTTGGGACCCTGTATTTATGCCCATGCCATGGTGTGGGTCCGACGGTTGCTGGGTGTCTAATCCCTCGTCTCAGCAACCAATAAAATCCTGAGGTTAGCTGCTACTTGTTGTTGCCTCTGGTTTACCAATGGGATTAATCTTCTTTCCATGACATCAATTGTTAGTCGTCTCCCCCTTTCGGGGCTTGTTCACAGGACGAATGGAATATCTCTCGATCTTATGATGTCATCTTCCCATACTTATTTTCTGGGCTGGACTTAACTGAACTTTCTCTCTCAAAATTTTTCTTTCTCACGAAACAATTTTGGGGATTTTTTTTCTTTTCTTAAAACAATAGGTATTAACCTTTTTGAACTGATTTCGCCCAAAACAAGTTAACAAGGGTCCATTGACATTGTTACCCAAATAATAATTTCTCAGCACCTGTTTTTAATATCCATTCTCTGAGTCACCTATATTTTCAAGCGACAAGAATGCCCTATTTTTTCTACCCTGATGTCAATGAAAATAACTTTTCTCTAAATTACTTTGACTTGGAATCAAAACATTTGTTATCTCAATTCTTTTCACAATTCATGCTAGAGACAATCAGACACAAAATGAAATCTCCTTTTCCTTTACCCAGAAAAAGAACAACAATTAAATTTATGTTTATGTTTAGAATGACCATAGCTAGCCTTCTCTTGGGTGGCTGAAATCGACTATGACAATTAAACAAATCTATTTCTCTTGTCTGTCTTTCTTCTTCTTTCTAGGTTTACAATAATAGAGAAATACCAGGTGTTATTTTTCATTCCAGCTTTCTTTGTAAAGATAAAGATTTTCCAGCTACAGTTAATCAGTTAATAAAATTAATCACCTCCATTTTCCTTTGCTCATATTCAGAGGAGAAGGAAAATTTCTTAGTATGTTCTCTTATGATCTATAATAGCAATTAGAGATTTTCCGGTTATGGTTATTAATTAATTAATAAAATTAATTATCGCTGTTCCAAAATATTGTTATAATTTAACAGAGTAATATAATTTAGAAAATTTTTTAGATATTTTACAATTTTATGGGCAATATGTATTTTGCCGCTGGTGACCTTGTGGCTCTTCAAACCCAAATGATACAACAGTTAATCTTCAAAATACTCCCGAAAAATCATTACACGAAGACACTGTCTGTATTGAGAGTAGACATTTGTAATGGTAATTTACAAAAAACAATTCCTTGCTCATTCAAAAAAACCAAAGAGAGAAAAAAGAAAAAATATAGACAATTGATAAATGGAAAGAATAGAAAGAAAAGGAAAGAAATAGAAAAAGAACAAACAGAATACAGAGAAATGAAAGCTGACGTCATATATATAGCATCTATTGCAAACCATCTGCTTTCTTAGAAAAACATGACATGGGAATTTAACATTGAAATTTAGTTTCAAATATAATGGGATGTACTTACAGTAAAAAATAAATCATAAAACACAAGTTTTAATACAAATTAAAATACAACCACTATTAGTATTATTTTAAAATTACAGTTAAAATAATTAAAATTTATAAAAGAAACCAAAAATTATAATTAAATATAGAAAAATTATAAATGTAAAAAAGAGAAAGGAAAAAGCAAAGAACAGTATAGATAGAAAGGAATTTAAAATAAACGTCTTAGATCAACATCAACGTCTATTACAATTATCTGCATTCTTAGAAAAGCATGACATGGAAATTTAACATTAAATTTAGTTATGCCTACAATGGGATATATTTAATGTAAAAAATAAATTATAAATCATACTTCCTAATACAAATTACAATATAACCACCAGTAGTAATATATTATATAAATATAGTTAAAATAATTAACACTTAATAAGAAGAAGATAAATAAAATATTAAAATACAATCTTTAAAAATATTATAAATAATAATAATAATAAAAAAAAGATATATATATATATAAATATAAAAAAATGTGTAGACACTAATAATAATAATGATTTTTTGGGGTATATCATTCTTATAAATGCCAATTTCTTTTTTTTTTTGCTTCTTATCTCCTTTTAACTCAACTCTCTAAGTCCTCAAGAAGATGTGGGCCAGTGGATATAGATGCTGGTTTGTTCCAGTGACTTGACCCATAGAGTTGTGAGTTCAATACCCAGCTACAGCATGGGTGAACAAATAACTTAGAGAGTTAAGATGAAGAGAGATAACTATATGGCTACGAGAAGCAGCATCACACATGGTATGAGAATGATATACCCCTAATGATCATAATAAAGGGTTATAGCACCTAAAGAAGGCCAGGGCATACAATGCCCAAAATGTTGTAAACATGACAATAAAGATGGGGACAATAGTCTAAACAATGCAAATATATATATATATATAGTGTATCGAGGCAGCAGATAATTTTCTAAACATATATTGTTAAATATAACAGACAATGAATGCCTATTAGGTTTAATCATGAGCCATTCTAAACATTGTATTTCAGAGGGATTACAGGAACGTCGACATCCACCATCAAAGATATTATCTTGCATTGTAAATTTGTAATGCAGTTCTATGACATCATAATAATACTGACACATGCACACAGTAAAAAGAACCTTCAGATATTGGAGGCCATCTACATTAAATCAAAGCAATCCATATTTAATAAAATCACATTTCAATCTGGTCACAACACATTACATTGCATTTAGATATAAGGTTCTGTCAACATTTCAGTCTCTCACGTCTCTAAAGTTTTTTTTTCTAGGTATTTAAAGTTTGTTTTTTGAAGTATGGTATTTCCTATGTTATATTATTAGGTCATATATTTCACAGTTTCTTCTCCTAACAGGAAAAAATATTAGACAATTATGTCAATTCTGGTCAACCATACTTAGCATATCTCCACACTACACCTGGCTGTCATCACATCAATCACTTACTTCAAAGCTCAGAAAAATCAATGCTCAATGATTAAGAAATACTTTTATTCTAAATTTCATGCTATAAACAATATATGTATAAATCAAATTAATTTAGCAATTTTCTCCTTTTAATTTGGAAAAAAGAATCTATTCTGTGGATACCTATAAGCAAGTCTTTTAAAAGGTGTTTAAAAAAAAAATTTAATGTTTATATTTCTTTTTTATGCTATCATTAAAAAGGTTGTTGTTTATTGATTGCATTAATTTTCTGGAATTTTAGAGAAAGCGAATATCAAACAAAATCTGGGGAGAGATTCCAATGTTGTGAGATTACATAGCAGCACCATGGTTGCTGAATGGGGTTTGGTGGGGAAATTTTCAATTTTAGTATGGAACAGGGTTGTTAGAGTGCCTTTTTGATGCCAAATTTAAGAAAAATGAAAAAAGAAAATTTAAAGGTGGTGGAAGTCTCCTTCAGGTCTGCCAAGGCGGACATGAAGGAGACTACCACCACCTTTGAATTTGTTGTTTTTCTTTTTTCAGTGCAGTCTTATCGATTACACCCTAAGGGCCTAAACTTTCCGATTGACAAAAAAAATTTGGAAAAATTTCAATAATTTTAATGGAGGCTCAGTTTTTCATACAACGTTATAGTAAAATCGATCCTCCATTTTGGAACCACTCGCCGGTACGACATTACCACTACCTAAATTGGTTGATTAACAATTTTGTTTTACTTTTTCAGTGCAATCTTAAACCCTAAAAAAAAAAAATTTCAACATTTAAAGTTGAACAATTTTTTCGGTGTGGGGGGCTCAGTTTTTCATACAACGTTATAAAATCAATGCTGTGCAATTAACTTTTTTGCTTGCCCATATTCAACAACTGAATCATTTGCGAATTTTTTTTAATAAAGCCATTCTTGAAGTTTCCCCAGGAAGATGTCATCGTAAGAACTGAAAAAAACTTGAAAGAGACAAAAAAAAAAAAAAAAAAAAAAAAAAAAAAGACCAACAACTGCCCCCCCCCCAACCAAAAAAAACAAAGCGAGTGGTTCCAAAATGGAGGATCGATTTACTATAACGTTGTATGAGAAACTGTGCCCCCCACTAAAATTGTTTAAATATTGAAATTTTTCCAAATTTTTTGATAATCAGAAACTTTATGTAATAATCAATAAGACTGCGCTGAAAAAAAGTAAAAAAAAAAAAAAAAAATTGAAAAACAACAAATTTAAAGGTTGTGGTAGTCTTTAGGTCCGCCAAAAAATGAATAATTAAAAATTAAAAACGGTTATTTATTTTACTATTACGTAAGGTAAAAAACGATCAATTAAATTTAATGATTTTTTTCGAAAAACGTTTTTAATCATAAAAGTATTATTTAAATTCTAAAAAGAAGGCACCTAAAAAAATTTCCAGTAAAATCAGACTTGTTCTGTATAAAAAAAATTAAATAGTTCATGCAAAGGGCGGGAAACGACGGTAAAAACCTAAAACATGAATGCTGTTAAAAACAAAAATTTAAAGAAATGAAATACTAATATATTTAACTTGGTGTTTACTTTTCTCAGTTAAAGACTTGATACCATAAAAAGTATCCGAATTTAAAACTTAATGAGTGAAGGGTTTCTCTTCATCCCCCCTACTCCGAGCATGTGCGTTGCAAACAATTATGAAAGACGTTCAATACACAAATGAAAATTAATTTTACTACTGAAAATAAACTAACTTACTGATACTGTTTCGACGAATAATTGTAAGAACAAGCAGATTTGAAAATTCGTCAGAAATAAAAGGATTCCTTCGTTAATATTTTGCAGTGCGGTATTATGGAAGTCGCCGGCTTTGTTAAGTAACGTGGACTTCCGGTATTACCGTCGTAAAATGTTTATTGTTTTGTTCACGCTTAAGAACGAAGAAAGAAAGGATATTTCCTATTACTTTATTAAAAAAGTTATTATTTATAGTATTTTTATTAATATATTTAAGTAAGTGTTTCTTGATTAACAGTATTGAAACTGTCGTTATACAAGATGTGTAGTTTGCTTTACGGGAGTGTGATTTGATTGGACAAAGGAAATTTTGAAGACGATTTCGACAACTAATTCTTCGTAGTTGCTAAAACATTTTAAGGAACAAAATTTTCAGTGATAAAATTTATTGAAAATATTAAATCAATTTCGGAATTCGATTTTTATAGCAGCATGACTGGGACTGCTACTTCCTTCACTCTGTGGATGGGAGATGTGAGTTTTTTTGGGTTTTTTTACAAATTTTAAATTTAGTTAACAACTTACAAGTGTTGTTTTTTTTTTTTGTTTTTGCATAAAAAGTATTTTTACCATCTATTTTTTTATTTTAATTTTATTAAATTTTTTTTCTTATCTGAGTAAAAAAGCGTTTTGTTCAATATTGCCTTTAAATTTAAGACAATTGGAAAGTATTTCATTCCCATGTGCAGATGCTATTTTTTAAAGTGTTACTGTTTTTAACTGTTGAAAGTTTTAGTGTTTTTCATTCATAATCAAATTCAAAACAACTATTGATTGACATTTTTTATCATTTGTGTTTCTTTTAAGACAAGTTTTGCTTTTTGAGAAGAGTTAGATTAAAAAATGTTTTTTAAATATGCTTATTTTCACTTACAAACAACAAATAATCCTTCTTAAAATTAAACTAAACAAAAAAAACAACTTCTCGTTTGCTCCTTGCATTTGTTATTAAAACGACAAAAAAAAATGATGCTATTTAGTTTACCTCAATCAGGCCGACTCAGCACGTGTGCAGTGTTATAAGCAACTTTCTTTAAAATTCCTAATTTTTTTAAAGGTTAGGACAACAGTCTTGGAAAAATCTAAAAACTAAAAAAAGCAACCTGAGATCACTGAGGTTGTCTAATCTGGTAAAAAATGTTTTGACTTTTTTTGAGTTGACCCTGTATTTGTTTGGTGTAAGGAATGTAATGTTGAGATGACCTGTCTACCTTCTTCTTCTCTATGTCAATAACCCTTTAGAATAGTAAAAGGCAGCGTGAATAGTGGAAAATCTTGGTGCACTTTTTTTGTGTATCAACAAGGCTTGGATTTTTTTAGTGAAAAATAAATTTTAACTGCACATAGAAATTATTGATAAACGTGGTTCAGTCGTGGATACAAAGCATTTCACTTCACAGTAAAACCAAGTTGTTGTACGTTTGTAGTAGATTATTTTTATTAAATTTATTTTCGTTGTTTATGTCACAATATTACAAACGAGACCGTCGGCTCGGAACGAGAAAATGGAGAATCGAGTTCGAATTTCAGTTGAATTCGTTTCATGTATGTGCAAATATTCTTGGGTTCTATAGCTTTGGTTGGCAACCGGTCTACCGCAGAAAATAATTAATAGTAACCTACTACGGGAAAATCTTCTGTCCGGTCAGTCTTATCACTTTCGAGATATGATCGCCCCAAAAAGTGTATCACGTATGGCACTTTAACTGACTGGAACTTTTATTTATTGAATTCATTTTAACAATACTTTCAAGTTTAAACTGAAGCTTTATTTTCTGAATGCATTTGTGAAAGTTATTTTATAGGGAGATAAGAACAGAAACGTCTGAATAAGCTAAAAAAAAAAAACTAAAATGTAGGACTTCTTGTAAAAACCATATATTTCTAATTAAGTGCCGACTAGTTCCAAATATGATTTACCTGAAACACTGATTTACCTCCCTTATATTGCATATATTTTTTTAGTCAGTTAAGCGCTATCAGTGATTAGGCTGAAGTTTTTCTCCACAGTAGGTTGCCATCATTACTCTCTGCGGTAGGCTGGTTGCCAACCAAGGCTATAGAACCTAATCTGTCCTGTTATTTGACACACAAAGGGAGTTAGACAGATTTAATACCTTTCACAAGCCTATTTGTGCACAAGTGAATTTAAATGGTGTTTGAACTCGACTCTGATTATTACTCATTTACTCATTTCGAGCCGATATCCACTGCACCACAACGTACATCCCATTATTTATTTGACTCAATTTCTGAACATTCTTGCATTTGAAATAAAACCAAATATTTATGGCCTTGTGCCAGTCTAAATCCAGGTTAATAAATGTTGAAAAGAAAAGGCTTCTCTATGCTATTCACCTTGAATTGAAACTCTTTTTTTTTTTTTTTTTTTTAATCAAGAAATGCATGAATAAAAATCAATAAAATGACTCGAAGGAAAAAATCCTTGTCATACTTTTTGAAAAAGAAAAAAAAGTGCTATGTTGGGTTTTTATACAATTCTAGGAAAATGACAAAAAAGTGAAAATGCTAAAAACACTTTCTTTCATTTAAAAAAGAGTCAGTTCTAAAAGTATAATTATCACATATCACATTTATACACTATTTAATATACAAACTGAAAAAGATTTTAGTGCTTTTTTTTTTTTTATTTCGTTATTTTTTTTTAACATTTCACCTCAAGCAAGTGAAAAAGATGTTACCCATGCAGTAGTTTCCCACTTCTACTTATCACTAAAATAGATACCACCACTAATTCACTAAAAAAAGGCATAGTATGAAGAAAAAAGGTCCTTAACTTAATAAAAACAGTTTTTTTTTTGTTTTTTTTTTATCAAATAGGTACCTCCACTCATTTTCAATACCTAACTTTTAAATTGAATTCTTAAAAATAAATTTTTTAAAACTTATTTTAGCTTTAATTGAAAGCTAAATAATTAACTTTATTATTTCCAGTAAGTAAAATATTCTGGTGTATTTCAAACAGAAATTATATGGATTGGAATCTAAAATTTTGAAATTTTAAAAACTTTTTTAATTTTTTGGCCATTTTTGATTAACAATACATTTGTAAAGAAAAGTTAGTTCTCAGTTTTAAAAATCTTGCAAAACTAAAATATACATCCATGACACATTATTTTTGAAAAATTAGCAAATTTAATTTTAAATTTGATTTACACAAGTATTGTTTCTAGCACAAAATTTATAGGGAGATAAGAACAAAAGCGGTGACCTTACTCAGTTCACACCTCGGTGGTGGTGGTAATTTAAGGTCTAAATGATAGGTGACAGCTAAGTATGGTTGGCCAGAATTGACATTTAATTGTCATGATCTTTTTTCCTGTAAGACAAGAAACTGTAAAACACGTGACTTTTTAATATAACAGAAAATACCTGACTAAAACAAATTTCAGATATACAAAAAACAAAATTATTTTACAATTCTATCAGCTCTATGATTTATATTAAACCTTTCAATCTTTAATTAGTAAATATAGTCTTCACTTAATAACTTAATGCCCTAACCACAACAAGGTTTTGTAGAATTTTTTAAAATTTTGAAATTTTATAAATTATTATAATTAAAAAAAAAATGAGAACAATTCCTGTAAAAATATTCATTGAGAAATGTTTTAAAAATAAAAAATACTTTGATCTTTCCATTTAATAATAACATAATATTTTGATGGAAAAACTTTGTTTTTATAATGTTTAGGGCTTTTTTCTTCATACTAATTTTCATTGATTAGTGGAAGTGCCCACGTCAAAATGTTTGTTATTAAGAGGAAAGATCAAAGTATTTTTTAAATTTTAATACTTTTTAACACATTCAAAATTTTGGTAAAAAATTTTGTTTTGTTTTTCATCAGCAGGTAATCAAATTGTTACTAGAGTTTACAATAGATAATGTAATATTATGTAACTCAAGTTTTTCCAGTGAAAAACACATTAATTTTGAAATTTTTGTAAAAATCAAATAATTGTCAGATTTCAATGAAACTTTCAGGACTTATTTATAAATGATTGAAATTACTTTTGAAATTATTATTTTTAGGGAATTTTGATAAAAATATGTGTATTTTTTTTTTTTTTTTTTCAAACCCTCTCTTGCATGTAAATTCATGAAATTTGAAGAAATTAGATTTTGTTTTGAAAATTTGTTTTATTAGTTAAATGCAGGACTCCTTAGGGAAAGTAAATCATATATTATTATTTTTTTTATTTTTTTTTTTATTTATTTTTTTTTTCAAACATTTGGAAATTTTTTTTTTTCAAAAATCTGCTCTAAAATGTAAAATAAAAAAAATGCAATAAAACTAAGATATTATTTAATTAGATAAGCTTTAATTGCTTTTATATATATATTATTCTAGCAGCGAGAAAATCCCTCCTTACCCTTAATGATTCTATCTGGACTAAAAGTCACAATGGCAGCACTTGATTCAGCCCAAGTTGCCAATAGGCATCTATATCCTAGAGACCCTTAGTAAAGTCATGGATCCTAAACAGGTCGGCCTATACCAAAATGATGAACTTATGTTCATCCCGAATAGTAATGGCCCTTTGACTATGAAAATCTAGAAGAAAATCATTAAGATCTTCAGTATACTAGGATTTAAAATAGAAATTGCTTCCAACTTAAAGATTGTGAATTATCTAGACATTACTCTCAACCTCAAAAATAATTCCTTTAAACTGTACCATTAGGACAATGAAATTCCTAGCTATATCAACATTAGCTTCAACCACCTTAACGCCATTATAGAGCAAATACCAAGGACGGTTGATATTAGAATCTTTAGGAATAACAAAAAACTATATGATAAGGTCCTCCAGAGTGGCAGATATAAAGATAAATGAACTTATTTAACACCCACTAGTAGTTATGAATCACAAAAGGTAAGTATAGGAAAAAGAAAATTATATGGTTTACCCCCCCCCTAATCTATCAGCTCCCACAATAACCAAATCTTGAAGTTTAGTGAATCCAATACAGAAAATGGGATTATACCCCCCTGTAATTGTAGACCTGGAGAAAACTGTCTGGTTGAGAGTAAATGTAGATCTGCAAATGTGATCTATCAGGCCACCATGGAAAATAAGGAGAAATATAATGTTTATATCAGAATTTTGGTGGAAATTTGGAAGCAAAGGCTTTATACACACAGGCACTCCTTCACTAACCCAAATTTAAGGCATCAAAGAGCCCCTTCCCAAAAATACTGGGAATTGAAAGAAAATAACCTAAATCCACAGATAAAGTGGAAGCTGATAGGCAAGGCAACCATTCCTAATAGCTTAAGGGATAAATGTAATCTATGTTTAACAAAAAAACTTCAGATTTTGAAATTTCAATATCAGAATGCTCTTCTGAATAAACATAGAGAAATCATTAGTATGTGCCATCACAGGAATAAATTTAAATTGCAATAATTATCTTGATTTTCCATTTGGTCACAATAGAATTTTTTAAAAAATTTGGCAAAGCAATAATCTTTTCCCTCCTACCTACCACTACTAACCCAATGGTCAAGCCACATGCCTCCCATTATCATAAGAGAAATTACTACTAAGATTCCTCTAGCTTAACCCTATAATAGCCAATATTCCCCCACCCTTTCCTTTATTAGCCCCTGCCTCTGGCATTAGAATTTTTCCTCACTCTTTGATTAAACTGGGTTGACAATGCATGTCCTAAACTGACATGTTGAAAATGGCTACTTCCCCTCTAAATTTAATCTGAACTTACAGATATATATAGATAAGAACATTATAGTCTGAAGAAAAAAGTTTTATAATGAATTTTTACAAGAATTCTTTTTTTTTTTTTAAATTATAATAATTTATGAAATTTCAAGTTTTAGAAAAATTCTACAAAGTCTTGCTGCATTTAGGTTATTCACTGAAGACTATTTACTGATGAAAAATTAAAAAGTATAATAATCATCAACAACAGATTTTTTAATTTTATTTTTTTATTAAATTTTATTTATTTTTGTGTACAGAAAGTTTTTTTTTTTAAGTATGGTATTTTTAATGTTATACTAAAAAAGATCATGTGGACAATTATGTCAATTCTGGTCAACCATACTTAGCTGTTATCTGACATTTAGCAGTCATCAATCAGTTTGCACCTCAGTGATTAAGAAATACTTTTATTCATGCTATAAACAAGTAATACTTGTGTAAATCAAATTAATTTAACTTTAAAGTTTCTATTTTTTCAAAAATAACATGCCACTGATGTATATTTGAGTTTTCCAAGATTTTTAAAAAAAAGAATTAACTTTTATTTACAAATGTGTCACTTGCTCAAAAGTGGCCGAAAAATTGAAAAAATTTAGGTTTCAATCAATATAATTTCTGTCTGAAATACACCAGAGTATTTTGCTTTTTTCTTCTAATTGTTTTGCCCCAAGCAAGGTGGTACTGCCACAGGTGTGCAGGGTGCTATATATGAATGAAAGTTTAAGCAGGAGGAGAGCGAAGAGAAAGACAAACTGATTACAGAGGATGTCAGAGAAAGGGAAAGAGAAAGATTGGAATACCGATGTGATGACAGTTGCAAGGGTAGCTTGAAAAAGGAAAAGAACAAGATATACAGGGTGATGTAGAAAGGACAAGAGAAAGACTGGAGTCAAGTAGATAAGGGATGGGAATTGACATTGCATTTAAATTCCTGGAGATTGTAGCCATCAGAGAAGCAAGTATACAGAAGGAAGTTTCACAGGTGGGAAGTGCGAGAAAAGAAGCTGGTAGAGTAGAAGTGTCAGCTCCATTTGGTAGATTTAACTGTAAAAGTGTAGGACCTTGTTGCCAGTCTGGTTGCTTGAGTAAATTCTGGTGGAAAGGGTGTCAGTGAGCTAAGCTTGTCAGAGCAGAAGCTATGAAAATATTTGTAGAAGAGACAGAGGGAAGCCACATCCCATCAGTGAGAAAGTGGCTGGAGTCGAGCTGCCAGGCCAGAGCCCATCATATTACAAATTCTCCTTTGGAGCCTGTCGAGAACTCTGAGATGAATAGCAGGGGCACCTGACCAGATATGACAACAGTATTCAATTCATGGTTGGATGATTGATATGTGCAAGATGGACTCAGCAGAAAAATTTCCTAGCATGACACGGTGACCCAACCTTCCTAGCAGTGGATATAGCTATTGATTCAATTTAATGGTTCCACCTGAGGTCAGAAGAGAGGGTGAGGCTGAGAAGGCACAGTGTATTGCTTTCAGGGAGACTCACTCAGTCCATGCTTATGGGGGGTAGGAGGGACTGCCTGTGGTGGTTGACAGATAGCAGTTTCATTTTAGAAGCATTAAAATTTACAAGCCATTTCTTATCCCAGTCTACAACAGAGTGGAGGTCCTTCTCAAGATCAGCGAGGTTATGTTTGTTCACCTCACCAGATTTCTTACCGAGGTGGGAATAAATGGTGTCATCAGCGTAGATGCCTACTTGGGATTTGATCACATCAGGGAGATCATTTATGAAAATCAGAAAGAGCATCAGGCTTAGGATAGGACCTTGGGGGACATTAGTGTTCATGTGGTAGGATGTGGAGGCATGCCTGTTCAAAATGATCTTATGCGGTTTGATAGGAAAGACTGGATCAAACCAAGCAATCATCCAGTGATACCATAACTCTGTAGCTTGACAGCGTGCCAGACCCTATCAAATGCTATGGAGATATTAAGGGCAACATATCGAGCTTTTCTGGACTTATCGAGGACCTAGTATATGTACTCAGTGATGGTCGTTGGCATATCGGCCTGGGAATAATAAAGTTTCAAGAAAACTTTTTATTTTTGAAAATTTAATTTAAAAGTTAAGTATCCAAAATGAGTGGAGGTACCTACACTAAAATGATGTACATGATTCCAATTTCAATACAGCCACAAACTGTCTTAGGGACATAGTTGATGCTTAGCTTTTCCTATGAGTGGATATAACCCCAAGACTTTGTAAGTTTTTAATTCAGAATTGTCTTTCATCTAGATTATAAGAGAACACTGTTTGCTCTACTATTCAATCCATAGTTGGAGTGGAAGAATAATACTTGCTTCTAGAAACAACATAAAACAGTAAAATGTCTCTACAAATTTCCAAGAGAAAAAGTTAATTTCTCCTTGTGTTTACTATTCATCTACTTTTAATTTAGGCTTTAACATTGTAATAAGCATAATATTGAATAACTTTTGGTTTAAACACTTTGGCTTGGGATGTGTTGGTCATCTTTCAAACTGGTGTCTGTCAATTGATAAAAATTTTTCCTTGTTGACTTTTCTAGCTGGAGCCATACATGGACGATGCATTTATCAGTCAAGCTTTCAGTTATTATGGAGAAACTGTAGTCAATGTGAAGATCATTAGAAATAAACAGACAGGGTAAGTATAATTTCCTAGAAAATATTATTTTCTACAATACTTGAATAGTATTTTAGAAGAAAGAAATTATAAAGGATTATATACAACAAATAGTATCTTTATCAACTGAATATTAAAAAGATTTTTTTTAAATTAACAAATTTTTATTTCTGATTTCTTTTCTTTTTCCTTTTTTTTAAATCATTTCACTCTAAGCAAGACAAAGCCAGAGGGTTACTGAGTGTGAGAGAATGAGAAAAAGAAAACATTATTAAGGAAAGAGAATGAGAACAATAAAAAAAAAACAGAAATTAAGACAGAAGATAACATTTAACATTGCATTTAAACTTTTGAAGATAAAAGTTCCATAAGCAGTAACTGTGTGAGAAGAAACTGTTTGCCTAGAACTTATGGGAACTTACCACCAATCTGGTATTGCACTAAAATTAATAAAGCCTAGGTACAAAGAGGAAAGCTCATCAGAACATTGACCATGAAAATATTTATAAAAAGGGCACAGGGAAGCTAATGTTATGGCAGTGGGAAAGTGACTAAAGCCAAAATGCCAGGTGGTATCGACAAGGTACCTTTGACATTGCAGATTCTTCTTTGTTTGCATTATTTATACTGTAAATTTCATTTTTGTTGCCATATTCACAGCATTTTGGACATTGTACACTCAAGCTTTCTTGAGGTGATTGAAATTTTAAACTGAACCCTTTATTTCATTTACTGGGGTAGATTGTTCTAGTTACATCAGCCATGCTTTTTTCCAGATATCTCACTATCAGTTATTTCTCTCTTAAATCAAACCCTAATAGTTTTTATTTTGCATAAGATGGTATTTTGTAGGTTGGCAGTGGAAGGATTGTTGGTTCTTACGTCATATTCAAATAATTTCAACTTTCTATTCTTGACAGTGGTTATAAGGTCTCTTTCAATGGGTCAGTAGCAAATACAGACACAGATATACCTCCCCCCCATTCCTTTTGTTTCCTTTAGTGTGTTAAAAGTAACTAACAAAGTTTTCATTTTTATATTATAAGACGATATACAGTTGTGGACAGAATTATCCCCCCCCCCCCCCCGAATATTTGCATAAAGGAAATGCAAGATGCAAGTACTTACCGAATTTAACGTAAATAGTTGATTCTCCATTTAGTTTTGAATAATTCATGAAATTTTTAGAAGTTTCAATCTATTACATTCATAATTATAGATTTATCTAAAAATTGGTACACTCCAAAATTATTTGCCACCTCCCCCACACACACTTATGAACATTATGAAATAATATCGCTCTGTGGCAATTGTTATGACTTTTTACTTAATTTGATACTTAATACAAGCACTCTTTAAAAATGAAATAGTATTGAGCTGATTCTATAAAATTCTAAAAGGTAAGGAGAAGACTAAGTGCTACATACTGTGATAAAGTATTTGTCCTGCTACCATGACAAAGACAGCTGAACTTAACACAAAGCTTTGAATGAAGATAATTGATGTGCACAAACAAGGCCATGGATATACAACATTTTCCAAGTGTTTCAATGTTCCTAGACTGACAATTCGTAGTATTATCAAGAAGTATATGACTCATTGTGTTGAGAATAAATTAAGGACTAACAGAAAACAGTTAATGTCTGAGAGAATAGAAAGGAAAATTGTTAGATGTTTTGAAGAATCCTTTCTTATGACAAAAGACATTGTCAATGATGTAAAGACATCAGGGTTGAATGTATCAATGAAAAGTCACTAGGTTCTTTCATCAAGCAGGACTTTGAGCTTTTTGCCCAAAGAAAATTCTCTTGCTTAAGGCTAAATGTCTAAAATGCAAATTGGCTTATGCTAGAAGCCATATAGAACATGGCAGTGAATATTGGAACTCTGCTTTATGTTTAGATACTTTAGAGATGTTTTATTACTTCTGGACCAGTAAGAGTACAGGGTATCTAATCTAATCTAATCTAATCTTAATGGATTTGTCTGTCTCTATTCTAACAAACCCTACTCTTCTGAAACCCTTGGTCCAATTTCAACTAAAACTGGGTCACTTATTGATCATGACATGAACCTTTAATGTACACAAAAATTTTTCAAATTGATTTACAGGGTACGGCAGAAATCACCAAAATGCTTAAAATTTACAAACTCTTTTATAAAATGCCTTATGCAAATTCAACCAAAGTTGGGTAACTTGTAGATTAAGGTCCAAACCTTTGATGAACACAAAAATTTTCAAATCAATGTATAGGGTTCATCAAAAATCAACAAGAAACATGTGGTCTTTTGTGCACTTTTATGCATTTCTCCAAGACGCTTCACTCAAACTCAACCAAAATTGAGTCGCTGGTAAATCAAGATCTGATACCTTGATATACGAACAAAAATTTCAATTGACACACAAGGTGCAGTCAAAATTAATGGAAAATGTTGCTTTTTGTGATCATTATTATTTCTCTGAAACACTTAGTTGTATTCCAACAAAAATCAGGTCTTTTTTGTAACTTCTACCTTATCATATGCCATAACAATTTCATGTTTTCTGCAAGCAGTCAACACCTTTGATGTTGCAGGGACAATGCATCCACTTATTCTGCATCACAATGTAATCACATTACATTACGGGCTCCTGTAATACCCACGCCTGTTCTTCCACTTGTACATACATTATTCCCGTTTATTGGCAAAATTGACCAAGCATGAATCCCATTTTACAAATACAGCAAAAAAACAATACTTACTTCACATTTTTTAACTTACACATCACAACCACCTCATTCTGGAACTTTTTTGAATAAGCATTTGACCTTAGCATTTCAACATAACCACTAAAAAGCCCTGAGCAACACTGGTCTATACAGCTAGTCATGAATAAAGAGCAGTATTTGGCTAGTCTTGAAAATAATATAAAACAAAATGCACAAAATCTGTCTTTGGGGAATGACTGGATGTTCTGAGAAGACAATGACCAAAAACACATAGCACAAAGTGTTGCTAAATGCTTACATGACAGAAAAAGTAAGGTATTTGTGTACACTGCACAAAGTCCTGATCTAAACTCCTTTGAAAATTTATCAGCATATTTGAAGAAAAATGTAAGAGAAAGAAATTCTTTGAATTTGGAGGAACTAGAAGCCATTGCCAAGGAAGAACGGAGTAAAAGACATTCACAAACCATGCATATTCTAGATAGCTGAAATGTATAGCACTAAGAATTAAAGTGTGTAATTCCAAATTTTCAAGCGTAGTAGACATCCAAACTGTAGAATATTACACAAAATGTGTAACAAAACCAAGTCTGCATTTAGTTTATTTTATCCTTCAACACTTTGATTTCTTCACTTCTTTCAACTGATCCATGTGACATGAACTACTGGAACCACCTATAAATTTTCTTTGAACATCTCATCTGTCAAACTATTAAAAGGTAAATCACAAAGTTTGTGTTTTTGAAACTAATGACCATTCATCTTTGTGTGTGTGTGTGCGCACACACATGCCAGTTTCAGTCCTTGAAATTTCTTGACATAGTCCAGGAATTTTTTTCACACAGATCTGTTGGTATCATGGCTTTATTTGTATTTATAGAAGTGGGTGTGAATAATTTTGTCCAAAACTGTATGCAAGTTGCATTTTCTGCTTAATTCCAACACCTGGAACCTCTCTACCTTTTAGTTATCATGGCACTAAATGCTTTATTATTTCAATATAACTTTTCAGCTGTGTAAATATTATCTGTTTTTTTTTTTTTCTAGAGTTCCTGCTGGCTATTGTTTTGTTGAGTTATCTACTCCAGAAATGGCACGTCGAGCTATGCTTCGACTAAATGGCAAAATTGTACCCAATAGTGTTCCTGTAAGTTGACAAAATTCTTTTTTGAAGCAATTGGCCATGGTTAAGTGTAATTGGCAAAAATGTTCAAATAGATTTTACAATGGTTCCTATAAACAATAAGAAAAGAAAGAGAAAGAAAAGGGCAAAATAATACTAAGTAAAGAATATATATGCAAGGCAAAAAGTTTACAAAGTAAGAACGCTGTTCACATGTAAAATTGTTTAAAGCCAATTATAGTCAATTGATTATAGCATTTTGATATCAAGACAAAAAAGAACAAAATATGAGTATTTATTATTGTATGATACAATAAATGTGGCACACGGCAGAAGGGTGAGTGAGGCTGGTCATCACTTTCTATCTTGTACCTAACTAATCAGATTCACAACCTAATCATTCATTACAATTTGTTCATTCACCACAAAAACTTGTTCATCATCTTCCAATCCTTCATTTACCATAATACCACATATTCACAAGAGGGACCTAATAAGTGTGGTACAATACCCATTATGTAATTATTTTATATACAATATTTTATAAAATATATTTAAAAATATAATGATATGAAAATAAGAGGTGGGGTGGAGAATGAATAGCCCAAAACAAACTAAAATATGTTAAAACATTTAAACTAAAAATAAACAGATGTTAGTAAGACCTGTCCAACCTTCAAAAAATCAGAGCGGCAGATTCAAGTAGAACACTTGCTAACAGAGAGGGAATAGGATAAAAATAAGTAATGGAATGGAAAAATCAAAAACTGACCCAGTCAAGATGAAAAGGTAGCAAAAACAAACTGGTGGAGGAGATCTCGATGTGGATAACAAAAGAGAACACTGGGAACAATACTTACATTAACTAGGTACACAAAGAGAGTTTAATTTAACCAGGGGAGGGTTTGCAGGAAACTACCCCATTGTGGCATCAGATTCATTAGTTACCCACTTTTTGCTGAAATCTGTCGATATCAAACACTTTCTATCAAATCTGGCTGATGCTTAAAGAATCTAATTAGATGCTGGTAAGAATGGAATTCACAGCACAAGACTCCCTTTATTCGTGACATTCACATCAACATTCTTGCTACGGCTAGCAACATGAGAAACACTATCCATTTGACTTTCAGAATACGAGGATCACACATTATCACACACATGGGAGATTGATGGGTATGAGCTGTTTAGGAGTGATACAACTCACTGATGTGATCCCAGAAAGGGCACACCTGAGAACAGTAGTAGGTGTGCTCAGCCATTTACTCTAAACCAGAGGTTGGCAACCTCCAGCTTGTGGGCCAGACCTGGTCCACAATAGCCTAATGTCCAGCCTGCCCCCCTGCTTTATATTAACAAAGTGATTCGGGCCCACGAAACTCCCCTCTTAATTTCTGTGAGCAGCTACTACTTGATTCCAAGTTTTTCATACCTATGGGAAAAATCCAAGACTTTGGCATCAGTTCATTTTGATTTTTCATGTCTGAACTGGTAATGAAAAGAAAATTCCAAAGCTATAAAGGATGGGTGTGAAGAAAGAATGCCATAAAATCAAAGACTACTTAAAAAAAAATTTCTGGTTATTATTGAAACAATTAAATTTTTATTCTTATAATGTGGAGTCAACGTCTTTCAGACTAAAAACTGAAAAACCAAAGAAAATTTGATTTCATAATTGTAAGTGTATTTTTCTTTTTTTTTAATTCTATTTTAAAGAAATTTAAAACCTTTTTGAAGAAACAAATGAAAAATAAATTGCTAACATTTGTTTTGTTTTTTTTTTTATTAACCTTTGTTTCATATTAAAAATTGTATTTTAAGGTAATTTTAAATTGTTTTCTTTGTAGAAGCAGATCTTTTTTTCAATTGTAGACACCTCCAATTTTTCTGGAAATTTTTTTTTTAATCCTCTGTTACCAGTGGCAATTCTATGGGGGTTTGCCAGAAGGGACCAGGGCCCCTCGGTTGCCACCCCTCTTTATAAGCTTAAAAAATGTATGAAATTAATCAGTCTCTGATTTTGATAAGATTTGATCTTCAGCATTTTCCCCCTCTGATTTTTCTTTTTCCTTTAGCTTTTTAAGGACACATACAGAGACCAATTTGAAAGAAAACCAAAATAAAACAACCAAAATAGAAACAGACAAGTAGATAGAGAGGGAAAAAGACTTAATAGTCATATTTTCATATCTGAAAGAAAACAATTAGAAATAATGTCCCCGACTTGATATGTAGATACATAGACAGTCAGTGATTTATGGCCTAGTGAAAGAATTGGTCAGTAATATAAAAATAAACATTCAGCAACTTTTTAGTGAAACAGTCAGTCAAGAGAGGGCAATAAAATGTCAATCCCAAAAATCATCAGTCATCATTCACAAGTATCAGCTAAATCTCAAATACCAGCCCCAGTCAGGGTAATAAAAATTGTCTTTTTTCTCCGCCTCTCTTTTTTTCTTTTCTTTTTTTTTTAAAATCATTTCACCCCAAGCAAGGCAGTACTGCCACTGCCACTGGTGCAATAAGAGGTTACATGAGAAGAGTGATGAAAAAGAGGAACAAGGTGGGCAGGTCAGAATGGTAATAGAAGGATGAGAACACTGGTGTGAAGGGAGCTGCATGTAGATTGGAAAGGGAGAAGAACATGATACAAGGGTTGTCGGGAAAGGATGAGAGTCGAGGAGATAAGAGATGGCAATTGACATTGCTTTTAAATTCTTGGAGATTGTAGCTGTCAGGCAAGTATATGAAAGAGAATTCCAAAGGTAGGAAGTGCAAGAAAAGAAGCTGATAGAGTAGAAAGTGGTTACATTTGATTGGTTTCACTGTAAAAGGGTGGGACCTAGTTGCTTGTTTAATAGCTTGAGTAAATTTGTGCAGAGAAAGCACCATAGAGCTAAGCTCATTGAAGCAGAAACCATAAAAGTATTTGTAGATGAGACAGAGGAAAGCCACATTACATCAGTAAGAAAGTGACCGAAGTTGAGCTACCATGTTGGGATCGATTACATTCCAGATTCACTGTTGGATTTTGTCAAGAACCCCAAGATGAATAGCAGGGACACCCATCCAGATGTGACAGCAGTATTCAATGCACATGCAGATGGTAGATTTATATATGTACAAGATGAATTATGACAAGAAAAACTTACTGGTCCTACACAATGAAGCAACTTTCCTAGCAGCAGATTTAGTTATGGATTCAGTGTAGTACTTCCAGTTGAGGTTGGCAGAGAGAGTTAGGCTGAGGAGGCACAGTGTTTGCTTTTTTTTTTTTTTTTTTTTTTTTTTTTTTGCATGGAGCCACCTCTTAATTGCTGTTGTTTCCAGGTCCGCCCTGACTCGGAGTGGTAGCACCTATTAGGGTTCCAGCTATGAGCAAATAGTTAATCCCACCAAACTGGGGTCAAAACACTATGGAAGTATAAAAATACTTTCATAGAAATATGTACATAAAAATAGACTTTTATAGGAAAAATATACATTTTTGAAGGAAAAATTATTGCCCCATAACACCTTTTTGAAGGGGAAAAAATTCTCAGTAAAATATTTTTGAATATTAAACTAGAAGACATTTTTAGTTTTTTAAAATAAAAAAGAATAAAAAAAAAATTTTCATTAAAATCTGACGAAATCAACCTTCTCATTATAACCAAACATTAAAGAAAAAAAAACAACTTAAAGCCCCACCTTTTTGGCATTAAATAGCCCACAGAGGTTGATATGCTGTTAAACAAAACTCATTCAGATCCATTTACACAAAATAGACATTTATAGAAATTTATACATAAAAATAAACTTTTATAGAAAAAAAAATATACATTTATGAAGGAAAAAATATTACCAGCACGACATTTTTGAAGGAAAAATATTACCAACAAGACCTTTTTCAAAGAAAAAGAGGAAAAATTATTGGCATAATGAATTTTTGAAGGAAAAAAGTTATTACCAGCAATACATTTTTTAATCCAAACCTAGAAAACTTCTTCAGTTTTCTAAAATAGAAATAAAAAAAATTTTCATTAAAATCAGACCAAATCAACTTTCACATTATAACTGAACATTAAAAAATACCTTAAAACCCCAACTTTTTTGGCATTAAATAACCTATGGGGGTTGATATGCTGTTAAACAAAACTCAAACAGCTTGTGCTTTGCTGTTCTTATCAAGAGCCTGATATATATACTCTGTGATAGCACATCAGCAGTAGACCTGGTGAAGTGGAAACCATACTGTTTATCACAGAAGAGGTTGTTGGCTGTGAGATGTTGAATCACTTCAGCATTGATAATAGCTTCAAACACTTTACCAAAAATCGGTAGGAAGCTGATAGGGCAATAATTAGTGTGAGGGCTCTCTAGAATTCTTAAATACAGGAACCACAAAGGAGGACTTCCAGCAGGCAGGAAAGTGAGAAGCAGAGTGGCAGTAGTTGTAGAATTTGAGGGTACTTTACTTCAGGACAGTGATTGGGATTGCATCACCTTTGCTTGCCTTATGGGGGTCAAGCTTTGAATTTATATTAGAGAGCAGCAAGAGGGTAATGCGAACATCACTCAGTTGGGCCTCAGTTCTAGGTGGGAAGTTGGGTATGGATAGCGCAGAGGAATCTAAAATTGAGTTAGTGGAGAATCTGCAAGCAAAGCACTCAGCCTTGTCTGCTGAAGATGTGAGGGCCTCAAATTTATGATTAAAGAATTTGGTAACAAAAAAGAAAAAAATAAAGAAAAATAAATGATCTTAAGTCTTTTTGTTTTTTGTACATCTCTCTTTTAGGTACCTCCACAAAATCGCTGAAAAAACAGCATAATATGGGTGGGGAAAAAGAGCCCTAAACTTAATAAAAACAAACTATTCTATCAAAATGTTTGTTATTAAGATCAAAGTATATTAATTTAAAAATCCTTTCTAACATGTTCAAAATTTTGGTAAAAATTCTTGTTTTGATTTTCATTAGCAGGTAGCCAAATCATTACAATAGCTTGCAATGGAAAATGCAATATTACGTAACTCAGTTTTTTTTCTGGTGAAAAACACATTAATTTGGAAATTCTTGCAATAATCAAATTGTTGGATTTTAATGAAACTTTCATGGTTTATTCACAAATGAAAGAAATAATTTTTGAAATTATTATTTTTTAAAAATAATAAATAAAAAAAATTCAAGAAATTAAATTTTGTAGGCAAAATTGGTTTTATTAAACACAAGACTCAGAAAATGTAAATCTTTTTTTTTCCCCTTCAACCATTTGGCCCTTTTTCTGAAAATCTGCTCCCAATAGTAAAATAAAAATGCAATAAAACTATGACATTATTTAATTATATCAGCTTTTAGAAAATTTCAAAAATATTTTTTAAATATTTCAAAGACTTGTACACATTTAGGTTAAGTTATTAAATGAAATCTATATTTACTAATCAAAAATTGTAAAGTTTAATATAAATCATTGAGTCATTGTATTTCTTAAATTTTTTATTTTTGTATGGTAATTTCTCTGTGTACATTAAGAGGTTTCATGGCTTCTTCCCCTTACAGGAAAAAAATTTGGACAAATATATTACTTGTGATCACCATAGACAGCTTGTCTTAGATTTGTCCATTGTCACAAGTGAAATCATACCGGAAAGGTCAGAAATATCAACATTCTGTGATTAAGAAATAGTTTTAATTTAAATTTCATGCTATAAATAAGTAATATTTGTATAAATCAAATTAATTTAACATTAAATTTACTAATTTTCCAAAAATATCATGTCACAGATGTATATTTTATTTTTACAAGATTTTTAAAACCAAAAATTAACTTTTGTTTACAAATGTGTTGATTGCTCAAAAATGGCCAAAAATATTTTAAATTTTAAAAATCTCAAAATTTTAAATTCCAATCATAATTTCTATTTGAAATACACTAGAGTATTTTGCTTAACTCAAATAGTAAATTTAATCATTTAGCTTTCAATTAAATTAAAAGTATTAAAACTTTTTATTTTTAAAAATTCAATTTAAAAGTTAGTTATAGAAAATGAGTGAAGGTACCTACTCTTAGTAATTTTGTCAACATACAAATGGGCATTCACAGTCAGTCTAGTGAATGAATTACTCGTCTGTGAATTATCTAGTTACCAACTATACCCCGTGTCCTACCATTCGATCAAGCTTACATTTTCCAAAATTCTCTGTCGACTCATGGCATAGAAAGACCAAACTCGAATGACGTCATTCCCAGCTCCCCATCATGACACGGATGTTTAGTGCACACATTTCTGTTGATCTGATGCATGCGTCCATTCCACAAGACACTTGGTCACCTTCCTATGGTCCCTACAGAGAAAGAGTACTGACAACCGGTAAAAGATGAGGGGAAAGAAGTAAGTGGCACATTCCTCAACCCTACCCTTCATGAATGACTGCCATTGAAGCCAAGTCTGGATTAATGCCCCAACATTTGTCAGTACTTCCAACCAATTCTTCTCCAGCTGCAGATCCAGCCCAAACCAAACTCCAAGAATAAGGTTGGGTCCAGCAATTCAATTCCAGGCACCGAATTGCAAGCCAGAAGACTTGTTGCAATTAATTTTGGCCCATGTCACTTTCTTGTACTGTCGAGACACAAACAACTTCTCTGACACCCCTGGGGTGATCACTCTAATACTGTACTGCTCAAGCACCTTCTGTACCACCTCAATGTCATTGCGGCATGACACAAAAATGGATACATTGTCAGCATGTGCAGAAACCCTGACTCGAACACAACCAGAGACAGCAATTCCATGTAGGGCCAAACTGCATGTCCTGTCCTTTAGCCAGTGAAGGAGAGGCTCCAACACCAAATTGTAAAATAAAGCTGACAATGGGCAACCCTGATGAACCAACTGAGACAGCGCAAAAGTGCCAAATCGCTTTCCATTTACCTGTACCACAGTACTGGAGGAGTGATACAGGAGACTAATCTTGCAGAAGTCTGGTTTGACTCTGGTGGCCCTTAGAACAGCAGCTAGATATCGATGGCTAGATAGATATCAAATTCCTTGGATTGATCAATTCGGCTTGTTCGTCATCTTTGACACCCTCTAGGATCATGCAAATCACATGCAGGATGCTCTGAATTGTTCAGCCCCTTGCAGTCTGCTAAATTCTCAACAGAATCTTGGCAACTGACTGCAGACGCTCTATCAGGATCTTGGCCAAAATTTTTAATTCTGTATTTAGCAGAGTTATGGACCTGGAATTGTCTAAGTCCCTCCCAACACCCTTAACCTTTTTCAACAATGTGGTCAAACCCCTGGAGATCCAGTTGTGGACGGACCCCTCCTGGAACCAGTTGTTGAACACTACTGTCAAAATTGGCACAAAGATGTGTGATACCCTCAAGTACAATTCATAGGGTAAACCATCAAGTCTTGGAGACTTATTACTGCCAATCCTCTGCAATGCCAAGTGAACTTCATCCTCTATGATCTCACCCTTGCAGCTAGCTGCTTCAGTCAGTGCCAACTGAGGAAAGTCAGCCAAATAACTATGAAACATGTCCTCACAGAGACCAAACTCCTTTGTAAAGCAGTTCTTGAAATCAGAGTACTACATCCCAACAGGGTATTGACATCAAATATAGTTAAAAAGAACTTACTTTTGGGATGAAAAAGTTGCGCAATAAATTCTAGAGATCAAATAAATCAATTGACAGAAAGAACAAGGCTATGGCAAATGAGACCGAGAAGTGGTTCATTTTTATTGCCTGGGAGAAAATCCCAGCATCCATCTGTAGGATTTGTCTAAATTTGGTGAGGGGATGTTTTAGCAGTCCTTTCCTCTGATTGGAACCAACACATTTAAACTGCATCAACAGAAAATTCACTTTTATCATTCATTATGCATCCATTGTAGGGCATTTTCTTTATTGCAGTCTCTTTCCGCACATAATATTCAAGAAGGTTGCAGTCTGGGGAATTAGATGACCAGATGTAAGTGGGTGATGTGGTTGCAAAAATTGTCTGGGTTTTCCTGTTTGTGTAGCATGGTGCAGAGCTCTGTTGCCAGACATAGGGTCTTCCAAGCACCACCATCTTGTCCCAGGACAGCACTTTCTCCTAAAGGAACTTATGTAAGCCTCAACGTTGAGTCTGAGGCACTGTGGGAAAAATGAATGGAAGCCTAATGTCACTATCACTCCAAACAAGGTCTATATTTTCAAGGGCACAATCAGCAAGGCAAGGAAAATGCACAAATTGACCATTAGCCAACTGAGACTTCCACAAATACAGCTTCACCTCAAAGGCAATGATGTTCATGTGCATATTTGTCACTAGACTGTCTTTGCCTTGCAGCTTCACATTAAGGTCATTCAGGTGTGTAAGTGATATCTGTGATGTCTTGCCGAACAAGCGAGCCATCTTTGAATTACCCAATCCCTGCAGCTGGGTCAAGAAATTTATCCCTTTAATCTAAACCCTACCTTATCTCATGTGTTTTGTTTGATCATAAAACATGCAAAATCAGGCAACCTTCAGAAATTATTGTAATGAATTAGTCCAGGTTGAGGAAAGTTGCAAGAAGAAAAGATATATCTTCATAAAATTCAAAGCTTTTATTTTTTTCTGGCATGAGAAACAAGCCCATGTGGCATGCAAATGCTGCCTTTTCCCTATCAATCTCACAAAGGACCACCTGCCACTACCCCGATCTTATCTTAAATCTTTTGTCGAGAAGTATTTAGCAAGGCCAATATATCATTTATTAATGGCAGAGGCACCGCTAAGGGTTTGGAGATGGTGTTCAATTTCTTACAATCGGCACAAATCGGTGACCACAATCTTTTTTTATTTATCACCACTATAGGAAAGCTCCAAAGTGACTCGGATCTCTTAATCATTCCTGCCTCTAATGTATCTCTGACTGCTTCCTCTACTAGAAGCCTTTTATGGATAGGTGTTCGGTAGGGTCTCAATTTGATTGGTGGCTGGTCATTAGTGTCTATCAGCATCTTCATGCGTGTTTCTATTCTAATTCCTTGTCTGATTTGGCCACCACATCATGGTTAGCCCTCAACAGACATCCTATTCTATCCCTAAATTCAACGGCTACTCTTTCTTCATCCTTTATAGCTTCCATTTGTTTTGGCTCTCTCTTTTCTTCTCCACTAAACTTTACTCTTTGTATACTCCTTAAAGGTAGGGTCCTTCCTACTTCTCCCTTCCCTATTTTCATTGTTGTCATGCCTTGATTGGCAAACACAATAGATGCTACTTGTGCTGACTCTACCACTGTTTCCCACATGGCTATTTTTTCTTCAGTGCCATCTCCCTCTATGGGGATCAATTGAGAAATTCATTTTTAAATTTCTCTTTTATCAATAGCCTTCCTCTGCCTGACACTAGGGTGTAACTTCATATCTTCATCAACCACCACTGTCACTGACCCACCAGAGGTGCTCCCCAATGGCATCTCTATGCCATCCCCTATTAACACTGTGAGGGTCGAACTGAATCTGTGCCTAGTGGTAATATAGTTAATCCTCCCCAAACATTATTTCTCTGCAGAGGTTGGCGGTTACATAGAATTTATGGATACCTCAAGTCCTTCCTAATCTCACCAGTAGCTTCACCATTCCTTTTATTTTCATAAGTTTATTATTATTATTAGAATCTGTAATGTGATAGATCCTCCACTTGGCAGCTCAGATACAGTCACTTTTTCACCAGCGCAATGTGGCTTCCCTGTGTCTCTTCTATAAATACTTTCACAGCTTCTGCTCTGATGAACTTAGCTCACTAGTGCCCCCTATATATAAATCTACTTGAGCCACAAGATTAGCAACTAGGTCCCACCCTTTACTGTGAAACCAATAAATTGTAAACGCAAATTCTACTCCAGCAGCTTCTTTTCTTGCACATCCCGCCTTTTTAAGATTTTAATTACCTTCCATTTACTTGCTTTCTCGATAGCTATAATCTCCAAGAATTTAAATGTAAAGTCAATAGTCATCTCCTATCTTACTCACTTGCATCCTCTCTCTCTCATGCTTCTTTCTTCGTCCACTCCACTTTCATCAGTATTCTCATCCTTCTCTTATCCACTTCCTGACACCCCCTATAACCTGTCACTCTTTCTCATAACTTTCCTCCTATGTAACCCCTGCAAAACAGTGGCAATAAAATGCCTTGCTTGGGGCAATATGATTATAAAAAAAAAAGTTTACCATCTGCCTGACTAATGTTTATATCAAGCCTTCTCATCTTCCCCAGGATTTCTCAGACATCCATAGTTTTCTTCTTTCATTAGAGAAACTGCCTCCCACCCCATATCTTATCAAAGCCCTCATTGTTGACCCACCCACTGTTACTACTCAGATGAGTTCCCCTTCCTGTGTGAACAAGGAGAACACCTTAGCTGTTTTCCACCTGGGGTTACAACTCTGCCCACATGAACATAGGTGCCAGCAGCAACAACCCCTTATTATTGTCCCTACAGAGGGTTCCTGTCTCTTTCCATGCTGGGGTGCCCTTGGCTGGGTTTTCTGGAGTTTCTGCACCCTATTTCTATGGGGAAAGTTTCTTTTCAGGTGCCTTGGATCCCTGCAAAACCAACACCTTCTTCTCTGACAGTTTGCAGCAAAATGACCGGCCTGGCCACATGCCCAACACCTCATTCCTTTTCTTCTTATATGGGCCTGCCTCCATTTTACTTATGGGGTAGTCTGTTGACTTTTCCCTGGCAGGCTTTTTAACAGGGGCTTGTGAGGTCCTTTTTCTGATCCTACACTACTGTTTCATGTCCATGATGACCACACCTGGTGCATCTTTGTTTCTGGAAATCTGGGGGCAGTCCCATTTCTTTGGACAGTCTACTGCCCTATGGTTTTCATAATGACAGGTCCAATACACTAGCCCTGTCCGGCCCAGTGTAGGCTTGTAAAATCCATGCCCCAATGATCAGGCCCTTCTGTTAGGGTTCTCCTCTCATTTCTTTGGTTTTGAACTCTTTCTGTTTTATCCTTTATCTCCTGTGGGGAGTTTTCTTCTCCCCCCCACCTTGCCTACCTGACTGACCGCCTGCTTGTGTTACTCTCTTCCAAATTCCTTGGTTGACCTTAGCTAATGCCACAGCCTCCAACAGCTTGACTAGTGCCTCCGTTAATTACGTCATGCCTTATATACTCATTCTGGAGTGCATCCAGATACAGGTTAGCTAACTAGACCTGTATGGCTAGGTCATTTGTTACCCTTTCCAAGTATGCAAGGGTGGCCTTCTTTTCGGCTTTAGCTCCCAATTAACCAGAAGTTTTACTTTTCATTTGTACAAGACCTGTGAGGCTCCTCACAGCCTCAACAGACATTCCTTCATCAGCATATTCTTTCTGGAGGAGTCTGTCGCTAGACACTCTCCAATAAATTTCTCTGCAGCATTAAATGTCACATAAATGGTCTTGCTGTTGGACAGCTCATATATGAGTTGCCTTCGTATGATAGATGCTAGCCAATCTCTCAATTTCCCTGGTTCTCCCCCAAAAGTTGAAATCCTGGGTCCTCTTCAGTAATTTTCTCGGGTTGGTTGTCAACTATTGCCCCACTACTACTCAACATCTACCTTTTTGGGTTCCTCTGACCCGTGGTCACTCATGCTTTCCTACTAGCAATAAACAAATAGCAAATCAAATTGTGGAGTGTATTTAGAACTGTATAGTAAAATTACCAAAGTCTGTTGGTTCTCATTCCATTCTTAGCTGTCTGTTGTTCTTGGGCCAGACTGTGATATTTTGAATCTATCCTGATCGCTGCAACCAAATGTGACATTCACCCTCTGTTCATTCTTTCAATTACCCAATTCCTGTAGCCGAGTCAATAAACTGATCACTTTGATCTAAGCCCTTCCTTATGCCATGTGTTTTGTTTGATCATAAGACAGGCAAAATCGGGTAACTTTCAGGAATTGCTGTAATGGATTGGTCCAGGTTGAGTAAAGTTGCAAGAAGAAAAAATATATCTTCATAAAATTTAAAGGTTTTTATCTTTGTTCCTTTGGTACAATATTTGGTTATTTCAATGGTCAGAATTCATCTATTTTCATGCAGACACTTATTGACCCTATCCATGTCTTAAGTTGAATATAAAACTTCAGCTGGTTTGGTTAAGTTTGGCACAAGGTTCAAGTCGAAGGTTCTTAAGCAGGCTTGATATCAGGCGATGTAGTCTCTCATCTCAACTGCAACTCTAACTACTACTTTGGCTGAACTACTGCTGGCCACTTTGGTCCCTCGTATATATGAACTTCCACCTAAAATGGTGTGAGGAATGATTGGTTTAGGGAAATCACCGATTTCCCTATTGATCAACTAGTCTCTTTGTTGTCTGACTCACAAAAATTAATTTCCTTTTCAACTTGGGGGGGTGAGGGTCTTTCCTTTTCCATGGTTAACAGTCACAGGTATTGGTCTGCCCCAATAACTTCTTCCTTCTTTCATTGGTGTCTCACACCAACACTCTTCAAAGAGCATGAACCATTTCTCTGCCTTCCTTGGTATTTGTGCTCAATACCTCAGCTCTCCTCCAACCAATCGGATTCGACTGCCTTGGATTCACATTTACTCGCAATTGTTTTAAATAGGTTTATGATGGTGAAAACAAATTCACTGTTGGGTTTTTTTTTTTTTAATCATCTCACCCCAAGCAAGGCATTCCACTGCCACTATTGCGCATGGGGCTACAGAGGGGAAGGTAAAGAGAAGGAGTGGTTAGACATAGGGAATGTCAGGAGGAAGGTGACAGATGAGTAAGGATAGCGAGGATGAGGGTTGAGCAGATGGGAAGAGTGTTTGATAGAATGGGAGCAGGTTAGTGTGTTAGGAGGTGTCTATTGACCTTACATTTAAACTCCTGGAGATTGTAGCCGTCGGGGAAGCAATCATTTGGAAGAGAATTCCACAGTCGAGAAGTGCGAGGAAAGAAACTGTTGGAGTAGAAGTTACGGCTGCATTTTATCAGTTTCACTGTAAAAGGGTGGGATCTAGTTGCTGATCTAGTATCTCGTTCAAATTCGTATTTAGGGGACACTAGTGATCTAAGTTCATCGGAGCAGAAGCCGTGAAAGTATTTATAGAAGAGACACAGGGAAGCCACGTCGCGCTGGTGGGAGAGAAACTGCAGGCGGTCTGCCAAGTCGGTATCTATCACATTACAGACCCTCCTCTGAACCTTATCGAGAAGCCCGAGGAGAACAGCAGGGGCACCCGACCAGATATAGCAGCAGTATTCAATGCACGGGCGGATGGTAGATTTATAAATGTGCATGATAGATTCAGATGGAAAAAAACTTCCAGGCCCTACACAGAGAACCGACTTTCATAGCAGTGGATTTAGCAATGGATTCGATATAGTCATTCCATTTGAGGTCCGCTGAAAGTGTGAGACCAAGGAGGCGCAGTGTTTTACTCTCTGGGAGGCAAGCCTGGTCCATGCTAATGGGAGGTAGGTGAGATTGTCGATGATGGTTAATTGAGAGTAGCTTTGTTTTAGAACCATTAAAATTTACTAACCATTTCTTACCCCAGTCCAATATGGATTGGGGGTCTTTTTCAATCTCGGCTGCGAGGTTAGCTTTGACGCCTACACCAGATTTTTGGTCGAGGCGAGAGTAAACTGTGGTGTCATCGGCGTACAAACCTATTTGGGCTCTTATGGAATCAGGGAGATCATTAATGTATATCAGGAAGAGTGTAGGACCTAAGATGGAGCCTTGGGGGACATCTGCGTTTGTATGGTAGTTCTGAGAGGCATGTCCGTTTAATACCACCTTCATTGTGTGGTTAGAGAGGAATGACTGGATTAGTTCAAACAAATGTCCAGTTATACCATAGCTCCGCAGTTTACATAGAAGGCCAGCATGCCAAACTCTGTCGAACGCCTTAGTTATATCCAATGCAACGGTTCGGGCTTCGCCATTCCTGTCGAGTGCCTGGTATATGTACTCGGTGATTGTCGTTAGCATATCAGCAGTAGACCTGGTGAAGTGGAAACCATATTGCTTGTCCGAGAGAAGCCTGTGTGCTGTGAGATGCTGAACCACCTCGGCGTTGATAATGGCTTCGAACACTTCGCCAAAGATTGGAAGAAGGCTGATAGGGTGGTAATTTGCAGGGTCAGAGGGTTCTCCAGTGTTTTTAAATATAGGAACTACAGAGGAAGATTTCCAACAGGCAGGAAGCAGATAGGCAGAGGTTGTAGAGCTTAGAAAGGACAGAGGAGATTTCAGGGGCACATTTCTTTAAGACTATGGTTGGGATTCCGTCACCACCGCTCGCTTTGTGAGGGTCAAGTTTTAAGATTATCTTAGAGACAAGCGAAGGTGTAATGTGGACATCATTCAGTTGTGCCTCGGTTCTAGGTGAGAAGTCGGGTGTCAAAACTCCAGACGAGTCCAGACTCGAATTGTTCAAGAATCTGCGGGCAAAGCATTCAGCCTTATCTGCTGGGGAGGTGAGGACCTCAAATTTGTTGATTAGCGGGGGTATTGTGGACTTGCTCTTGTTAAGTACTCTATTACAGAGTCGCCAGTAGTCTTTAGAGCCGAATTTAGAGCATGCTATGCGTTGCTTCATTCTGGCAGCAAACAACATCTTAGCTTCGTTAAGTATCCTTTTACACTTATTACGAGCTGAAGTGAAAAGGCGCCTGTTTTGGTCCGACGCGTAGTTACGATAGTCGGAAGAAATGATTCCGGTGGACAATGGCAGCCGAGCAAGCGGGTGAGAACCATGGAGACGAATGAGATTTAAGCTGGAATTTCCTAGCAGGGATGAAGGCATCGATGCCAGCCTTAACCCAGGAGGAGACCTCGGATGCACATTCTTCGATGGGAAGACTAAAGACATTGTTCCAAGGGATGTCACAGAGGAAGTCTCGGAACGAATCCCAGTCTGCTCTTTGATAGCAGTAGGATATTCTACTTGTCTGGGTTTCATGGGTCGGGCAGGAGTGGAGTGAAATATTGACGACACTACAGTGTGGTCAGAGTTTCCGAGTGGGCAGAGTTGTCTGGTAGTGCAAGAGTCTGGGATGGAAGTGAAGCAGAGGTCTAGAAGTGAGTCCCTTCCGTTAGGGTTGTCGGAGAAACGCGTGGGGAAGTCCACTACTTGCGTAAGGGATTGGGTGATTGAAAAGTTCATGGTGTGGACACCAGCAGGGTCGGTGACAGCATTCTTCAGCCACTTGGTGTGGTGGGCGTTAAAGTCACCAAACACGAATACATGGGCAGAGGGATGGGAAGAAATGGCTTTGTCAATATTGTCAGAAATGATGTCAAGTAACGAACAGTCAGGGGAGGAAGGAGAGCGGTAGAGAAAGAAGAGATAGCTAATCGAGCTGAGAAGTGAGAGGCAGAAGCACATGAAAGAATGATTCATAGTGATTCAGTTAAGGAGAGGTCTTAGAATAGAATCAGTCAGTCAATCATTTGCAACTTGTGAAGGATGAAGACTGGCGCGGCCTACAACATAATGTGGCCTCGGGGTTGCCCACTGAATGTTCATGCAGGGACGCCCGTCCATGCGCGATATGGCACTACAAGAACCCCGGTATTATTCAACTGTTGATCAGAGCAGCCTCTCAAGACGCAAGAGCTCGGGCTCCTAACTACCAGTCGGAAGCAGCAACCAGGAAACTGCCAACCCGGTACCCTCAGAATGTAAAGACGTTGCCACCATACTCCGTAACTGCAAAGAGCTTCCAGCTGAACTAACACTAAGACCGGAGAAAGGGGATGAACCGGGAACCCCTTCTTAAACAAGAAACAAGGCGATCACCTCTAAACTCATTCAAAAGAAGTGGGTGGAGTGTGAGACCGGGTGATAGTAGAAACTATCTACTCCAATTAAAAAAAAAAAGAAAAAGAAAAGAAAGAAAAAAAGAGTGACTGAGGTTTACAAAGTTTTAACTTAGTATAAGTAAAAAATAACCTTCAATTGAAAAATAATAAACTAAGTGACAAAAAAAAAACGAAAAAATATTAATTTCCAAAAAATACAGAAAAACAGACTGAAAAATGGACTGAATCCCGGTTGACTTACCATATGCAGCTAACACTAGTTGATTTAATTAAATTTCTGAAGACAAAAATAGAAATTAAACCGTTTTTTACAGAGTATAGTCGAGTTATGCTGCTTGCGTTCGATGACCAACCGTTAAGAATTCAATCTCTTGAAGACAGAAATTTAAATCTTTAAAAAATAAAATCTTTAAAGAAATTTAAATTAAATGGTTACTGACAATAAGTAAACAGCACAGACTAAAAACCATGAATAAGTTTAAAGAAAGGCCAAGTAAAATCAAGATAATTAAAGGTGGAGTTATAGTTTGATGAATTATTACTATTTTATTTGTTTTGACTGCTTTTGCTAGAATAAAAGTTCCTCATAATATAATTTAACTATCCATAGAGACTTCATTGTAATGAATTCCAACAGATGCATTGGGATCAGATCAAGGCAGACCCTCTAGAGGTGCCTACATTACAAACTCTGTAACATGAATTTAAAGCATAAAACTAATAAACACTTGTTAAATGTGTGAAAACCAATTGAAGTATTGTTAAGGCAAATAACAAAACTGAAGGTCATAATCTGAATACAACATTAATATTAATGTTTTGTTTTTTTAGAATAGGATGTAAAAATCTAATGAAGAAAATCTAATGGATTGGATGAAAATTCCCTCAAATGTTGATTCTCATCTCTTATTTCTTTTTAGTAATTAAAGTAATGAGGCTTACAGCCATATCACATTGAAACACAAGTACTGATATGATCAGCAAAGTGAAGCAATGTCAAGCCTGGTCAGTACCTAGATGGGTGACAACTTGATGTAAGTTTGCATGTGTGAGTAGTGTACTAGATACCAGCCCAGACTTAGAAATAAGAAAACAGAGTTCCAATTACAGTTGGGCTTATTATGTTCACTTGAATGCAAGTAACCTTAGGAGAGCTATGAGTTAATTAGTAGAACATGTATCAGTAAAAACATTATCACTAAAAAATTCTTACATTCTAATATTTTTTGGCTTTAAATAACCTGCAAAAGGTTGATAAGTCATAAAAAACAAATCAGTCAAAAAAAAAAAAATTTGTAAAAGAAAATTGCAGTTTGTTTATTTCATTACAGCACAAGAGATTCAAGTTGAACCGTGCCAGCTATGGAAAAGAGCATTTATCAAAGTGAGTTAAAATCCTTTTTATATTAATTTTCTTATAACTAAAATCATCTTGAAATCTTTGAAGATGAAAAATTGATTATTTTTCTAGTAAAGTCATATATACTAGAAATCCTGCTTTTGAAAAAATCCTGTCAGGAGAACAGGACTTAAATTTTTTGTCTGCTGAAATAAGATATTAATAAAAAGATCTCAAGGCAAGGGATTGTCCCTTTTTTTGTCACTTGTTGGCAAAAGGGTTAAAAATGATAAATCCCAGATGTAAAAATGGCTACACACACAAGCACAAGAAGTGAATTTTGGAATGATAATTAAAGTTTGTTTGGGCTGGACCACACCTCTCAGGCAGTTATGGTAAGAGTCACTCGGACAATGCAGGAAGGAGATGGGGTTGATCAGATGACCAATAGGGGAAAGTCCCTGGTGGGATTTCAAGAAAGTCCGAGATGTTCCGCACCCCCCAGGCAGTAATGGTAAAAGGGGCTCACACAAAGCAGGAAGAAGACAGGTTTCATCAGGTGACTAAAGAAAGAGGGAGGAGGAACTCTCCTATATTAAGACACCTACAGGAAGATCCCTGATTAGTTGTTTGGTGGGGGGAACACTAACATATCCAGAAAATGTTATACCCCCACCCCTGCTGGATGCAGGCTCAATATAAGCTGGATATTTTGAACAGCAAAGTTAGAATGTTAATAACATCAGGAGAACCAGTGATTCAACGGCAGGTTCAGCTGGTGTTCATCACCCAGGGTGGCTTTTTCTGCTGGAAAAATTCAAGGTGAAGTCAGAGACCTGGTGACAATTAGACTGGAGAGACCCAGTGGAGACAACACACAAAGGGTACAGATTACAGAACAATGTGTGCAAACCAGAGACCAGGTTGGCGATGATGACAAAGTGCAGAGGTTGTACAGACAGAAAATGACGGAGACTGAGAAAAGAAGTCAAGACGGTATGTGCCAACTGGAGAGAGAGGAAACTGCTATTTTGCCTGATCTGATGTGAGTTACTGCCCAGAAAAAAAAAAACCTGTATCTTAAAAACCTTGTTTCAAAAGTCTTGTTAAAAACCAAGACAGCAAACACTATGTCATGATAATTGAGGAAGGGTTGATAGTTATTGCATGGAAACTGTACTAACAATTTTGTATCCAGGAATTGTATATAAATACTTTTCTTATATTTAAGTTGACTCTTACTCTCCTGTGACTTTTACTCTCACTGGTCCAAATCAAATCATCGATTCCAGCTGACTCATCAGACCAGGCCAGTCTTGTGATCAAAAACACAACGTGGGGCAAGACAAGACTTGGATCAAAGCGATCAACTTCACAATCAGCCAAGGGGGTCAAGCTTGGATACGGAGCAGCACAACCAAACATCAGAGGTGTTTGCTGTGACAAGGATTGGCAGGGTGGGGGGGTAAATGTCATATCTGCTATATGAACTTATACACAATTGACATTTAATTTTGTTGTTTTATAATTTACAAGTGAAAAAAATTGAAATCTATTCAAACAAAAAAGTTATTGTTCTTCAATATGAAAAAGCAAATGCTTTAATTCCAATTGATACTGTCAAAGAATCTGTGCATGAACAAAATTCTTTAAATATAAATTTAAATGATCAGTTTGGTATGCTTTTATTTTCCAACATCAATGGTTGGCCGTGATATCTATCTCCATTTGTACTCTCTGAATTAGATAACTACATATTCTCATCTCTGAATATATGTGAAGCATTGTTACACTTAAATTTTATTTACTCTAATTTAAAGACTGCCAGAATAAACTCTCTCTTCAAGCCTATATCTCTTTATTCATATCAAGCTTTTGCATGTTTAAAGCTCATGCCTGAACATTGACAATCAACACATCATTTTACTGCTAAATTCACAAAATGTGCTTTTTGTTCATTTTTGATATAATTTTTATTGCTTACACATTATTTTTAGTGTCTACTCATATTTGAGTAGACACTCCATTTATTTATTAATTAGTATATTTATTTTCATATACAGGCCTGAATATTTGAGAAATCTTATGAGAGATGTGCTCTCCATCATTAGATCTGACATACTTTGATCTCTCAGCTGTGGAGTGTGTCAATAACCAGGTTGAATAGTGCCCTTAAGATTTTTCTTTGACTCTAGAAATAGACATATCTTCTTGGTAGACAAAGAAATTTGTGAAGAAAGGCAATGGATCTTTTATTTATTAATCCAACAGATTTTTATTACTTAAATGTTATTTTTAGTGGATACTCGTAAATGAAAGTAAACTGTTTAAAAAAATAAATGGAGCATCTACTGAAATATGAGTATCAAGAGGTCAACATTTATAACCAAATCTTCACCTGTAATAAACATCACCAAGAAATGATCCTTATTATGAGTTTCCACCAAAATAAAAATAAAAAAGTTCAGTGTTATATTCATGTTTATTGCTGCAGCAAAAATCCAGTAAATATAAATAAATTTTGATTTCACCAAAATGGCAGTATTTGAAATATTTGAAATTCCCACTGTCTAAATATTAAATGTGAGCCAAGAATTCATGATTGGGATGATTTCCAAATAAAGCATAATTACTTGTCACTTCTAAAATTTAATTGAAATACGTTCTCTTTCGGATATAAATATCAAACAAAATGTAAATGAAAACATTTTTATTCTTTAATTAGTTATTGAAATGTTAATTTTCAACTTCACCACCATCTTTGTTAATGTTTAAATAAGTGTTTTTATAGTTCAATGAAAAAAATTCTACAGTTTCTAATTTTAATAAAAACTTCAAATCATATTTAATCCTGGCAAAGATCTTTTGAGAGCAAATCTTTGTTGAACAAATTAGTTTTGTATTTATATTTATAAAATCTAGAAAGAAATTAAAACTTAAATTTCACAAGGGCTTAATTAGTGTGCTATATGACTACTTTGTACAGAACTGTCTAATGAGTTTCTATTAGAGATTAATTTGCAAAAAATTAATTCATGTTTGTTTCCTTTGTCTAGATGAAACATGTTACTCTCACCTTTTGTTTTCTAAACAAATGATCTGTTAATTGGTGCACGTCTTTATTAATGTCTTTTTTTTTTTTCTTTCAGGCCAGAGTATTCTTTATTTGTTGGGGATTTATCTGATGATGTGGATGACTATGATCTCTATAGTGCTTTTTCTAAACGCTTCCGATCATGTAGTGCAGCCAAAGGTGACTCATTTGCTGTTTATTTTTTAATTTTAATGAAAATATTGCTGTTTATTTTTGTGTATCTGCATTTTTAGAAAAACATTTGTTTTGTTTGGTACAGTCAGTTAAGTGACATACGTGATACATATATTGGGCGATCATGTCTCGAAAGAGACATGACTGGCTGGGCAGAAGATTATCCTGCAGTAGGTTGCCAGCCAAGGCTATAGAACCCAATTTGTCCTATTATTTAGCCCATAACTGGAGGGAAGAGACAGATTAATACCTTTCCCAAGGGTATTTGCACATAAGTGAATGCAAGAAATTCAACTGGAATTCGAACTCAGTTTCCCAATTTGTCATTCTGAGTTGATATCCACTGCAACACCCACGCACATCCTATTGTTTAGTATAAACTGTTTGGTTTCCTGTATATATGTTAATATGACAGAATACCATGAAGGTATGGAAGAAAGATCACTTTTCAGAATACAACAAAATGGCTTTTTCTCTTTTTTGTTAAAGGAGTTCTTAAAAATTTTTTTCAACATCCCTGTATGAACTTATAAAATAATATTAAAAAAATACATTGATATTACTGCATGTGTTTTCTAAGCATAGCTTAAGATTGGCACAATGCCAAAAATGTCACCTAGCATTGATCAAACTCACTATTCAGTCATAATTGATGTTAATGCATATGTCCCATATCATCATTTTGAAAAATATTTTTTACTTTTTTTATATAAATTACTAACTAGTTGAAAATTTTTCTTGTAGGAAAACTATAATAGAAATGTTGATTGATAAACAAGTTTAAAGCAAATAGCTTAATGAAATTAGTATCAAAATTAAGTCTATAGACACTATAAGCCAAAAAATTGGGGCGAGTCTATAGATTTTGAAGAATTGCCTAAAAATTAAAGGTTGCATGCTTTTTCAAAAATAATTTACTAGTTCACTTTAGTCAGAAGGAAATTCTCTTCCTAAAGGCTTTCATCATATATGCAATAATAATAATAGCAAAATTGACCCATAAAGTTTTCTTAAAATTTTAGCTCCTTTTGTACAATCTGTCTTGCTGGTAGTAATCTTAAGGTTGGCAGATTTTAAACTTTAGCTAAAAAGTTAGATCAGATTCACTAATGGATTAAATAGTTTCAATATTCTAGCTTAGTATGGGTTAATTAAACCAAAGAAGGTATGAAACTTAGTAATTAGTAAATTCAGAGGATTTCCCCAAACTTTTGAACTATAGTGTATTTTTCTTCAAAATTATGAGGATCAGTTGATAAAATCTCCAATCCTATAAAATAATTTTCTGGACAAATAGAATAAATGTAACTGGTATCAAAATAAAGGAAAATTTATTTTAAGAATCTGTCTTGCACATTTATAAGTCTGCCATTCACATTTGATATTTTGCTTTGACATTTGTTCTGGTGGATCTGCTATGTATTTAGAAATTCTTGATAAAATACGAAAAAGAATGTCATTTTCCCACCACTGTAATGTAGCTTCCCTGTGCCTTTTTTCTAGAAATATTTTTATGGTAATTGTTCTAATAAGCTTTTCTCTTTGGTACCTCAACATGATGAATTTAAGTGCAGTACTAGATTGTGCGTTGTGGCGCATTGGATATCGGCTCGGAACGAGAAATCGGAGAGCCAAGTTTGTATTCCAGCTGAATTCATTGCATTCACTTACGTGTAAATACCCTTCAGAAAGGTATTAATCCGTCTATTCCTTCCAGTTATGGGTTAAATAACAGGACAGATTGGGTTCTATAGCCTTGGTCGGCAACCAGTCTACTGCAGAAAGCAATGGCAACCTACTGCGGGAGAATCTTCTGCCCAGTCAGTCATGTCTCTTTTGAGACATGATCGCCCAAGCGTGTATCACGTATGGCACTTAACTGACTGACTAGATTGACAGCAAGGTTTCATCATTTACGTGTGGAACTCTCTTCTGGCTTCTTGCTTTCCAGTCATTTGTGATTTTATTGCCTTGCTTGGGGTAAAATAATTAAAAGAAAATTTCTCTTTAAAATTAGAAGATTATTTTTTAATATAGTTTAATGTTATATATATTTTTAATTTTATATCTTTTTTGTTATTCTACCCAAGTTTTTATGACTTAATTCTGATTGTGCATAACAATTTCCATTTTGGCATCAGATATAAAAATATTGACATCTCAACTTGGATTCCTTTTTAAAAGCAGTTCATGAAACAAATTGATACGGTAACAATATTATAGATTTTATTATTGTTACACATTTTAATTTGTATTTAATGACAGAAGGTTTATTGTTCCACAGGGCATCATTGTTAACACATTGCATAAAAACCTGGAGTAATCGCTTAAAACAGGTGCAGTCTTTTTCAAAATAATAAGTATAATTTTATCATACATCCTTGTTTCTTCCTTGCATTTATTTCAAAATATGTAACAGTAGCAAATCAGTATGCATCTATTTATCTACCATCAAGTCATGTGACACATAGAGCCACTTCATCTTTCGAGCAGCTATTTATTAAAACGTTCTAATGTAGTGTATTGAATTGTATAAATATATGTTGTTGTAACTATTTAAATTTGTTTAGTAATGCCATAATGTATTATGAATGTTTATTATTTTTCACACACATAATATAGATGGAATATAATATGATTGTTTGAATGTATAGATTTATATAAGAATACATATAAAAAATAAATATCGAATTTCCTATTAAGAATTGCAGAAAAATGACCCTGGCTAAACAGAACTTTTTGTCTAATTTTAATGAAATTTAGCAATGGGTTCAGAAGAATTTCAAGGTACATTAGGCTGCTAAATCCGTTGATTTGTGGGGGTTATGTATCATTTAAACTGTATCCCAGAAATGCACACTCATACATACATACATACAAGATTAGAGTTTTAGTATTATAGAGATGTAAAGCTGTAGTATAACTCTCAAGTCTTCATGTCTCTAATTCAAAGACACCATCAAGAAATTAGGCCTCCTCAATACTCTCTATCTCTCTCTATTCAGATCAATGTTATATTAAGCCTAAAGTTAATTAATAAGATCATGCCCAGACTTTGACAACTTATTATTATTCACCAAACGTTTTTTTTATCTTTGATTACAGATTTTAGATCTTTGCTTTCTTATTTGACTCAAGAGCATGTTTTTAATAAGTAACTCAATTTACAATAGAAGTAAAAGGAAAACTGAATCCTTACCATCATCTACTTACATCATTTAAAGATGGCTTTTTTCTGGTTGATGATAATGTGAATAAATGCTGAAATATTAACAAAATCAACTCTATTTACAAGCAAGTATTTTATCTTATGGTTTTTGTACACTATCCTTTCTTTAAAATTATTTAACACACAAGGATCCATGAAACAATTTCAAGAATTTTCCTATTTCTTGAATTTTTTAAAACTATTGTATTTAACAATATTTTATATCAGTGGAAAGAGCAATTTTAAAATCAACCTCTTCATTTTTTTCTGTTTGATGTTTTTGCACACATTATCAGAATTAGGTCTTAAATTGTTATTGATTCAGCAAAGCAGATATTTGAATTAATACCCTTTTTTTTTTCCTTCAGTGGTACTTGATAACTTTGGACGAAGTAAAGGATATGGCTTTGTGCGTTTTACTGATGAAGGGGAACAACAACGTGCAATGTTTGATATGCAGCATGTTTCTATTGGCAGAAAACCCATCCGTGTTAGTGTTGCCACTCCCAAAAGGTAGGTCTAAGATTAAAAAACCAGTGGTCCTGGGCATGATGGTAAACTGCATCTGGCAGCAAGGCCTCTTTGGGAGTTTGTGAGGAGCATGGAACCACCTCTTAATTGCTGTTGTTCTCAGGTCCACCCTCACCCGGAGTGGTAGCACCTGTTAGAGTCCCAGCTATGGGCAAATAGTTAACCGTCAAACTGGGGGTCAGATCAGTATGAAAGTATAAAAATACACTTTTATAGAAATATATACATAAAAATAGACTTTTATAGGAAAAATATATTACCAACAATACACTTTTGAAGAAAAAATTATTACACATTTTTGAAGGAAAAAAAATTATTCTCAGCAAAACATTTTTGAATACAAAACTAGAGATTTTCAGTTTTCTAAAATTAAAAAGAATAAAAACAAAAAAAATTTGATTATAATTTGACTAAATCAACCTTTTCACTATAACTGAACATTAAAAAAAATATCTTAAAACCCCACCTTTTTGGCATTAAATAATCCACAGAGGTTGATATGCTGCTAAACAAAACTCAAACTCATGAGTATTGAATTTAAAAAAAAAACAAAAAAAAAATTAAAAACCAGGTTAGGAATTGTTACTGCAGACATACTTCTGAATTAAATGTTTTAAAATCATATATTTGTTAGCATCTGAATATTTACTTTGCTCAAAGGTTTTAATCCTCAGTCTATGTTTGGTGATGCTCTGTAACATTCAGAATAAGTGTCAGCAGAATTCCAATATATTTTGGAAGCAAGCATTGAATAACAAAAACTTTTGTTATTACTTCATCTAAAATAAACCTTCCAAAGTAATTAGACTTTATTTAATGTTAAATTTCTTATTTTGAAATCACAGTATAAAAAAAAAAAAAAACTTTCTCTTTGGCAAAAAAGTTAATGACTTCTCTGGTTGTCAACCATTAAAATTTGCAACTTCCTATTTGAAGTTTTATAAATATTTTAACACCAGTACATTTCATTTGGCTGAGGAGATCGATAGTTATGACAATGATGTATGTTGTCTCCAAGAAACCAAAATCAAAGAAGGACTTGATATTAATGCTAGAATTAGACGGCCCAAGTTAATAACTTTAGAAACATGCAGTAAATATTATGGAAATAGTTTTATCAATACCAAATGGAAGAATAGCATCCAGAGACATTGCTGGAACGATCATAGTATAGGCAGTGAACAATGACGTCAAAAGGCCTGTCAATAAAATTCTATCATTCCTCACAAAAACTTTGAAAAGCTTGGAAGATCTTTTGAGTTAGCAGAGGACATGATCATTTAGAGAGAACTGATAAACGTTACAGGTATACCTTGGGTTACATCATTTCATGTTAAGTCATTTTTAATCATACATCATTTGTAAAAAAAAAAAAAAAAATATGGCAAAATGAAAATCAAGTTTAAGTCATTTTAATTGACTTTGTCTTTCTGCCACAAATATGGAAGTTGTAATATTACAAGAAAAGTATTAAAAGCACATAAAATCAGGTTACTGTACTAATTTCTTATTAAAAAGTGTATTGAACAACAACAGCCATCTACGTCCATGATGTAAATAAACAAATTAAATGTAAATATTGGTAAATTTAACATAAATTAGTTTTTCTACTATTGCCAAATAATTTTAATAACTGTGTTTGTTATTTAACCTTACAAAATCATTTTATTTTATAATGTCTTAGAGTAAACTACATTCACAAATAAAGTGTCTGTGATGTGCTGTAAAGATTGCCAAATTGTAAACATGTACATTTACAATTATGTACATACATGTATTCATAAATTTAGATTACTTTTTTTTCTGTGCTATGTTAAAAACTAAAACGTATTTGTAAACTTAAAATAGATTCTTATTGACCATATATTAAAAATGCATTTATAAATAAAATACAGAACTTGGAATGTTTATTTGTGGTTTAGCCTAGTGACAGGTAAACTTGGAGACAAGTAAATTTGACTTAGGTCACCTCTCCTGGAATAAATTACCGGTGTAAGGTGAAGTATATTTGTATTTATAAAGTTGAAGATGGGAAATCCCACTGGTTTTCAAAATGCCTTAAAGTCAAACGAACTCTCATGATGATCAGTAGAAAAGAATAATAAAATGCAGAAAGGAAATTTGCTTATTTGAGTTTATATTTGAGCAGTACCATAGAAAATAATTTGTTGCTAGTTTTTAAAGAGCAAACTAAAATATTATTTTTTTAATCTGAGCTTTACACGTAAATTTAAATAAGGATGCAATAGAAAGTAAACAAACAGACATTTGTGCTCGTAAAAAAACAGTGTCAAAAAGACAATTTTTTTCCATTGCTATTATTTTAACTAATTTCACTCCTTGTCAATGATTGTTGTTTTAGAATTCTAATAAAATCCAAACATATAAAAGGAAATTTATACTTTCTTTGTTCTTGAGAATTTACAACTAAAATATTAAATGCTATTTATTAGATTGTTTATAAATAAGAATAATTTTATATTTACAACATTCTAAAAATTAATACAATGCAATATTCATCATTTAGCATTTTCTAAAGAAATAAATATGCAAACAATTTTTATTTGTAAATTTATAAATAGTTACTAAATTATTGAAATACGTGGACCAACTATAAGGAAATCCTTATTTTTATAAAGTTCAAATCAATTGGCATTTAGCTAATGTTTTGCCAACCATTCCAGTAAACAATATAATTGTGTTTATTACATTTGTTAATTCTCAACAAAAAAGAAAATTTATAGAATCGCTTTCATATGTTTGTTTGATTAAAATTTTAATCATCACATTTCAAAAGAATAAACATTGATGAGGAGTGAAAATATTTAAAATAATAGCCATGTCTATGGAAAAACCATCCTTTTAACACTTTGGGTGTTTTTGTACACAAAGTTTGCCAGAAAGTCTTTGTGTATTCTTTATTTGCATATGAAGCTAATTCATATTTGTATGATATTTTTAAATAAAATCATGGAAAAGTAACAAAGATTAGAAAGGATAAGGGAGAGAATAGGAAGATACAAAGATGAGAGAAGAGTAGAGGTAGAAGATATTGTATAATTGTAGTTGTCAACACTTGTAGAATTTTCATGGGTCCAGGGAAACAGTTCATTGAATTAAATGTATAAGAAGTTTCTTATTTTTGACATTAGATTGTATAAGCAATAAATGTGATAAACTTGAATAATCAAGTATGATTTGTTTTTTCCAGACCCCCTCCTCCTGATGTTCCAGGGACCCAAAGTGCACAACAGTATAGCCAGTATTACCAGCAGTACCAACAATACCAATACTACCAAAGCTGGTCAGCTTATTCCCAGTATTACAACCAGTTCAGCTATCCTTATGGTGGAGGATACACAACAGATCATTTTCAAGTCAGTAAAGTTTTAACTATTATAATCTTATTACTAGCTTGACTTTGTCATTGTTGCTTTTTATCGTGGCTCTCTATTAGTCAAAATAATATTCACTATGTGAAAGCAAATAGCAAATAAAGAAATAGCTTCTAGTAAGGCTTGCATTAAAAACTTCTATTTTGGCCACAAACCCGCAATGCTTAAGTAGGGTACACTCTGTAGTTATTTTATTCCCACACTCCAATTTTTTGTGTCAGCATTTCTAAACTTTTTTTTGCCCTTGTGCAACCCTTGAAATAGTTTTAATGTCTCATTAACACCTGCATAAAAATTATTATATAACATTATTAATATATATCTTGAATTTTTATCATAGTTCTTGTGGTAAACATAATATATGGATACTCCACCAGAACTTAATGAGTCACTCAGTGGAACATGAAGCCACAAAATACAGGCCCTGTCTACTAACCAGTAAAGGCAGTTTCACACTGACACCATATAGACATTGCTAAATACAATCTCTATAATTATTATAATTTTAAATAATATAAGAGGTTGAATCCTTTATTATAATAACCAAGGGTTTTTCAACAATATACTGCATGTGTATAATCAGTCAGTTAAGTGCCATACATGATACACGCTTAGGCAATCATGTCTCTTTCGAGACATGACTGACTGGGCAGAATATTATCCTGCAGTAGGTTGCTATTACTGTGTCTAGTAAAATGACGAAAATATAATTAATCAAAAATGACGAAAATATGCATTAGCCTGTTTATCTGTTTATTTCTTGTGGAACTTCTAGGCTTTCAAGAAGGACCCATTGAAAAACACTGCTCTATGCTATTCTCATTGTTTCTTTTCTTCTTATCAAGTGTTTTCGTGATTATTCTATTTGCTTTGTTTTATATTTAATCTACTTTAATCTATTTTATGAGAAAAAGTGACTGTAATAATAAGTAGGGAAAAAAAAGCTATGGTAGTTTCAAATGGAAAGTGTACAAATTATATTCAAGAAAGAGAATTGGTACTTTAGGAATTATAAGTACTAAACTTTCAAAATGGCAGGAGAAGATTGGATTTACTGTCAAAATTAGACACTTGCAGAAAACTGCACTCTTTGACACTGCTTGCATATTCCAAAGAATTCTTGAACTCTGATGTAAATGTACCACTCTGGTCTACTGGTACTTTGATTTTTTCCTCCAGTAAAGTATATATATATATAAGTATATATATATATATATATATATATATATATATATATATATTGTAGTAGGAAAAACACACACACACAATACAGCTATTTTGATGGTGCCTGTGACCTAATGGCCCAAACAATTCTTACAGGTCAAAGTTTAATTTATGTATTAATTTTACCATCTGAGTTTTTGAAATCAAGCATTTTTACTATTCATTTCTTAAAACTTTTTAATAATTAAGTAAATATGTCCACATTTTAGTTTACCTAACTGCTAGGAGCTGCCAGTAATCTGTATATCCAGATGAAGAACTGCTTTGTTAAATGTCTAGTAGCTTCTAACTGTTTGAAAAAACAAAATGTTAATCTTGTCAGATTTGTAACACCAATATGAAATGTGATAAAAATAACAAAGATAATGATGCTAGAATAAAGCTATTATGTATAATGTAAATGCAGTGATAATTATTTTATGTATTGGTATTATCAATGGGTCAAGAAATTGACATTAATTTTTGTTTTATAAGCTTTTTTTAATGTCCAGATACACTTGAATCTGTGTTAAATATTAATTTCAGATTTGAATGTCACATAATCTAAATCAATGAGAAGGTCACTAACCACAAGTGAATCTTGCGAGGGATAAGAAGAAATAAAAGGGAAATCCCCAGTTAAATAAAGTATGGGCCAAGGAGCTCATTTGCTAAAACTTTTGTTCAACCATTTTGTGTCACACTATTATTAAAACTACATATTTTTTTTTTTTTAGTAACTTCATCATTGTCTGTGTAATTCAATTTATTTTTTACTTTCTGTCAGCCTGAGGTATCATATCCCACCAACCTAAAGGCAACATTATTTCTATTTTGTTGTTTAGTTTATCTGTGTTTCAATCTAATTAGTTTTAATTATTTTTCCTTTTTTTTTTTCCTTTCAGGGTTATTATGATCAAGGCACTGAAGAAGAAATGGAAATGTTAGAAGGTGAGTCAAAATTTAATGAACAAAGTCAAAAACACCTGCATGAAGACTAATATGATGATGTCATTTCCTGCTCTTTCTTTTATTTGATTGAGGGCCAGGATGTATAAATGGTCGTCAATTGAGTGGCATAAAGAGTTTTTGAGTTAAAGTTTAGTTAGTTGTTGTGAGGGACCACATAGTGGAAGACATGTGATTTAAGTTTCACAGGAAACAGCTGGTGTCAAATCCATACTGATACCAGTTCGTTATAACTTCCTCTACATTTCTATAACAATTGATGGCTAAAAGAAGAAAAAGAGGCAGAAATAATAATTTGGTTATCTTTTGGCTTTTGTTGTTATGAACCTAACAAACCAATAGTCTGGACATTTGTTATCTTGATAATATCCACTTGGTAATGGTTAACAATGATTCTGGTACATTTTCAGGCAGAACAAAATACAAAACTATGCTTAGTTTCATGGGTTATTCTTACTGAGTTTGGTCCTAACTGGGTGCACGTTTGTGTGGGTCTAACTAAACTAGGTTTCCTATAACAAGCATATCTTAAAAATAGTGCTGATTTTTAAAAAAAGCTGATGAGTTTGATCCTTGTGTCAAACTAGGCTAAATTTAATAAATATTTTCATGTAAAAAAAAAAATAAAGTGAACCGCTATTAGCTACCAGAGATGCCAAGCTTCTTGCTGTGGATTTAAATGCAATTAGCTTCTATATAGATCTAACATTACAGGTCATGAAAGCATTGGAAAAATAGCAAAACCTGTGTTTTTGGGCCATATTTCTTAGTTTCAGTTTTCCAGTTTTTAAAAATAAACTAAAAGTAATGCTTCATGTCATTTGTGGCTTCAATTCCTCACACCAGAATACTACATCTTAAGCTGCATTAATGACAAGCAATTTTCTTTTTTTTAATCTTGTTTTATTAAAAGAAAGGAACAGTAGTTTCAGAATTGTTCCTAAGAGAAAGTGAGAGAGAGATAATCAAGAGTATGCACGTTAACTGGTTGGCTAAAATGTCGTCATATGTTGGCATGCCTCACTAATTAATCTTAGTGCAGCAGGCATCTTGACCCTTCCAATACTTGCAGCCATCTGTGTCTTTTCGCCTTTTTGGTCTTATAAAAAAATTTAAACAAATGCAATCCATCATTGTCAGAATTCCATGCTCACAGGATTCAAACCATTCCCACTCGGTTCATGTCATCAGAGTTCTGACCTGGAATGACTCTTGTAAAAATCGGTCTTGTGCAACATTCTTTTGTGCCACTTTAGGATAATAATAAAAAAAATAGAGAACCAAAAATAAATAGCCGCCACTGACGCCTGGATTGTTATAAAAGAAAGTCTTTATATACAGAAAATATTTCACAGTAGTAATGGTCATTCGGATATTTCCCAATCCCTGCTCCTATCAAGCTGGTAGTGAAATGGAAGTCTCTTAAGTAATTCAAAGTATAACGTTTCAAATGTTTATCCATCCAAGTAATAATCAAGGAATATGGTTAACCACAGTGCTTTGCTCTGAACGGAGTTCTAAGTTCGCAGGAAGTCTAGTCGACTTTGGTTCTTTCTCCCCGGAATTTTGTGGAAACTGCCGAAGTGCTGGGTTATGGGTAGGTTGGCGCGGTTCGTCTTCGGAATCGAAGTGGATTTCTTGTTCCGGGCTGGATCACTCTGCTGTCTTCAACTCTGTATGACTGGCAATTTTTAAAACCTTGTCTGCAAAATCACTTCTTGTCTGGCTTTAACTCTGGTTGGTTGTTTGACTTTAACTCTTTTTGGTCAATTGGTAATAGGCTTCTCTATGGTTGGCACCCAATGGCATGGCATTTATCTGTCTCTTTATATCTTCAGCTGGGAACTGTCTTTGGCAGGCGTCAGACCCTATGGTTGGTGCCCAACAGCATGGCACCTATCTCTGTTGTTACATCTCTGGGTCAAGAACTGACCGGAATTTGAACTAGAACTCCAATTCAAATTGCCTTTGGTCCCTCGGGGCTCTGTATTTATGCTTATGCCATGGTGTGGGGCTGACAGACTCTGGGTGTCTAACTCCTCATTTCAGCAACCAATAGAATGCTGTGGTAGCTGCTGCTCGTGGTCGCCTTCGGTTTATCCAGTGGGATTCACCTTATTTCCATGACATCAATTGCTGGTTGTCTCCCCCTTTCGGGGCGCTGGTTCGCGGGATTAATGAGATACCTCTTTGTCTTATGACGTCATTTTCCTATACTATTTTTTGGGCAGGACTTATCCGGTGAATTTTCTTTCTCACGAAATAATTTTGGGTTCTAATCATTTTTCATCAATCACTATTAACCTTTGAACTTGTCATAAAAGCCTGTATTACTAAAATCTTTCTTTGTTCGAAGCAGACAGACAGGCCACAGGTGGTCATTGTTTATATTGTCACCTAGATAAGAATTCCTGCATATGCATTTTCGATATCTGTATTTTCGGTCACAGATATTTTTAAAGCTTTCTTTCATGACAGAAAGTTATTTTTGTTATCAATTTCTCTTTACAATTCACTGAGCCAGACAATCCTTATTTTATTTGTTATCACCTTGGTGTGTGGGCTGATTCTCTTAATTTCCAGTTTCAACATTTGTCTAGGGCCATCTGGCTTGTTTTTATGTTTCAAATTACTAATGTCTATTGTTTTGCGTTTTATCTAACCTCGGAAATAAAAATGAATTTATTTCTCTCTTTCTTTTTTTTCTCCTTTTCTTTCTTTCTCAGGTTTAGAATAACAAAAAAAATCAAAACTTGTTACCTTTCTTTTCTTTTACCTTCGCTCACATTTGAAGAATTAAAAATTCTTCTCGGTACGTTTCCTTCCGATCTATAATAATAATTTCTTTTGTTTAAAAATTTTTCCAATTATAATTAATATTCAATTAATAAAATTAATTATTTCCGTTCCGCTTGTTACACTTTTGTGGGGAGGGTAAATACTGAGTTCTGACCTGTAGTTTACCATTCTAGGCCAGCCTAGACATTTTATAACATTAATTATAATTATTAATAGTTATAATATAAACCCCAGAATAGTAGAATTGGAGTTTTTTTTTTTTTTAAGACTGATTGAGATTAATCAAACGTTTAGTAGTGTTGGGATCAGTAAGTATACAAAGGAAGGTCTTAGAAAATTGAAACTTGCTGTCATTTCATCCCCAAAAACCAGCACTTGATGTGAATATACAGATGCATGAAGTAATGATATTGGTTGATGTTATTGATGATTCAAAATTCTATTTTCTCTTTTTTAGATCCTGCCCTTGAGATCGATGTGGAGAAAGTGAATAAGGAATTCATTGAACAAAGTGAAGTAAATAAAAATAATTAATATACTTTCTCTCTTATTTAATCCTATTTTTGTGTTCTTTTATTGAAAACCTTAATGTTACAAATAAATGATTGATTATTGCATGGAGAAAATTTCAATACCTTTTGATTTGTTTTAATCAGATTTAAGATGGGTTTTTATAACTACCAATACAAATGAGGGTCCTTGCTAGTTAATTTTTTTCTTTTCATGGTGTTCACCCTTTACAAGCTCGAGAGCCACTCAAGGTAGAAGGTTACACAGTAACAAGCATGGTTTATGTAGATATGTGTGGAAGAGAACCATTAAGCCTAGACATGAACAGGTTAAAATTGTAGTGACCAAGGAAACATCCTCTTGAAAGCAGTGGTTCACGAGAAGAAGCTGCTTGAGTGGAACTTACATCTCACTAATGGAATATGAAGGGAAAGTGGATGATTCACTATAATGTGCATTGCATGGCAGATTTTAGCCGTGAAAGTTAGAACTAATAGGACTAAAGAATAGTTCATCCGAACACTTCTCGTGGAAATGGTGATCGTGCAGCGAGAGGCTTGCAATATTTTGTTTGAGAAAGAGGTGGTAGGGTGGAAAATAATTTGTTATCCACGCAGAGACAATTTTCTATAAAGACGGGAATATGGCATATCCCTTTTTTTTTTTCTTTTTGAAAAAAGGCTAATTATTACATAAACTTTGGTTTAAAAGGAAAAAAAAATTCTTTCCAAACTAAATTCTTAAGGTCAACAAATTGTGAATGAATCAAAATTGGTGGTAATTTATCACTCCGTTCATTATCTCAGTGCTGACCGAGCGAAGTTCTCTTCTTATGACTAATTTTCCTTTTCTTTTTTATTTATATACCAATTCTTTTGGTCTATCCATCTAGTTAAGAACACATCAATCTACCTTTTCTTCTATTGTTTTTAATTTTTGCATTACTCAGTTCTTAGTTACAGATATCTAGATGGTTAAACTATGTCAGTCTACCTTTTTATTCTTCAATCTTTGGAAATTTTCAAGTTATCCATGTCATTCTTACAAAAGTCCTCGTTTTTTTCTTTTTTCTTTTTTCCTCTCCCTTCCTTCCCTCTGTTCTCTTCTCTATCTTGCATAGTGGAGTGATTTCTCGTTATCTTCTCAATGGGTCCAAACCTTTCAAATCTAAATTGTTTTGTTAAACTGTTTAGTTTTTCTTCTCCTAGACTGGTTACCAACCAAAGCTAAAGAACTCAATCTACAATGCTGGAATGAAGAGATGGTTCTTGTTTCTCTCCAGAATATATCAGAATATTCATGTGACATGAATATAAATTATCTTAACTAGAATTTGAACATTGCCTGTCAATTCCATTTTCCATGTTGTTGGTTTTCTGCACCCTTAATTCCAAAAGAACTGAATTACGTATTTAGTAATTAAATTAAAGTTCAATATTAAAGAAAAACAACGGAACCTTTTCTTTTAAAGTTATCGTAATTTCTTTTACCCACCCCTTCTTTTCTTTTTTTAGGAAGTATTTGAAGCAATTGAAGATTCTCGATGGCAACCAGTTGCAAATGTGATGACAACACTGACTCAAGCAGCTGCAGTCATTGCTGCCTGAAATCAGACTGACCTCTGGATTAATGCTCAGGGCAAACAACGTCATTTTGTGGGATAACTTGGCTTTTCTATGACATTGACTGTAAAGTGGTGACATCTCTTTCCTGCCAAAAATATTCATGAGTTGGTCATTCAAGATACTTCATTCCTGTCAGTATTTTCCATGTATATTTTGTATTATAAATATGGCTTATTTGAAGCTTTTGGAACTTTGGTGGTGATCTTTTCAAATTAGAAAAAAATGTTTTTTTTTTCTTTATGTTCAGGACATACATTCTTAAAAAAAAATGAAATAAAAATATCACCTTTTTTTTTTTTTTTCTAACAAAATCATTAATGTTGGTAAAACTTTTCAAAAGCTTATATGCCAATATTTTTTCTCTAACTTAAAACTGACTGATAAAAATCTTTGTGTTTTCATGTAACAAAGAAAAACTTCTGAACATATTTTTGAAAGTTGTAAGAATTATAAATTGTTTAAAATCCTTTCATACAATTACAAGAAACAAATACATTTTCTTAGATATTTTTATATATTATATTCTGATTGTATTTTTCTTTTTTGTAAAATAGAAAAATCATTCACTTTGTATTAAGGAAATTTTGTTAATTTTTTTTTTTAAATTTTAAAAACTTTTTCACACTCATTTACTTTGGATGAGGGGGGGGGTACAATAAATAATGCATATGTTTTAAAGTTCAGTCTTTATTGCTTGTCTATTTGATGTTCTTATCAAATCTCTTTAGGATATGGATGATCACTGTTACTTCACAGCTTTTTTTCTTTCTTCTCAGCAATACTTTCTCTTTGTTTTACTTGTTTCTACATTCAGTTACACAAACTTGTCAAGTTGGTTACTCATTGTTTTGTTCTGATTCTATTGACTGTGATGAATGCTGTGAGTATTAAACTTTCCAAACCTTCTTTTTTTCATTGTCTAAAAACATTTTTGCTAATTCATTCTGATTATTATGATCAGTTTTGCCTCCTTTTAAAACTTCGTTTCTCACATAGCAATTTACAGTTATTTTAGATTTGTCTTTACAATTCATCTAGAAAGGATTTGTATATAGAAAAATAGTTAGCAGTTAAGAAAATGTGCCTGTTTTGTGAGAAGCAAAAATTACTGAAGCTTGAATAAGTTTAAAAATAAAACTGAAACCTAAAACGGGTTCCTTTTCATCATCTGAATCTGACCCGATTCTGTTTTTAGAGAGCAGATTTGAGATCGTAACATTTGGACAAACCTACTATTGCAATAGAAAGAAAAAAACCTTTTCAATAATCTTTGAGATTAGACTTTTTCGTCATCACGTCTTCCTTTTCTTTTTATTTTGACTTCTCAACAATTTCTCAACTAAATAGAAAAAAATGTCACATCAAAGATCCAAATTTGACATAATCAAATCCTTCATGACTAATAATTGTTCCTTTTCAAGTATCAAAAACTTTCATCTGCAAAAAGTGGATTTGATAGCGAGAACAATTTTTTTCTTTTAAGCAAGATTGACAGTATGAAAAAACTTTCAAAAGTAAAGGCTACTTTTGAAAGCTTAGCACTTGTAAATTTTTGGTCAGCCTTGTAAGCAAAGCCTGAAATATACTGTAAAGTTAAAAAAATTAAATTAATTTCTGTGAAACTTGGTAAGTTAAAATATTCATTGACCCATGTTAAAATGAGTTGTTTGGACTGAATGAAAGGGGAAGTGAAGATAAGAATAGCAATTGACCCTTGACTTGAAGAGAGATTAAAATTAGTCCGCAGGGAAGCATCCATATGGGAGTCAGTTACAAAGTTACACCTTCATACAGGAAGGTCTAAGTAGAACTTCCTTTTTACATTTGAAATATGAAAGAAATGAAGTCGATTTGATTCCACGTAAGTAGCAGAGTGAGTCCGAGTTGTAAATGCCAAAGAAGTAACGTACTGATACGATTGCAAAGTTCAATCTGAAGAAAAATGCTGTGGAATAGATAATTCTTCCGTCCCAAGACCATGTAGATGATTTTGAACTCTGTCAAAACTGAAAAGTGAAGACTGGATAGCTCCATGACAGCAATATATATAAGGTTATGTTCTGTTTGAAAAATACCTTTTTCACTGTGCAAATAAAATGGGAATAAAATAATTTAAAGTCATGAGATACAGCTACTTTTTCTGGACTAAATATCTATTTAGTATCAAATCTGACCATGATTTTATTCTATGGTTGTAGTGGGAATAAAATCTGGACTAATAGGATTTTACCTTAGATTCCTTAAAATATATATCTCTAAATATCTATCGGAAGAAGAGATATATATTGAGAAAACATTCAAATTTCTCTACTACTCACACCATTTCATCCTCAACGCTAAAAGATGAGCTTACAAAATCCACAAAGCCAAAAAAAAACCCGGATTCTTCCAACAAAAAATACACAAATTTCATAATCTTACCTTCCAACAACATTTCATCTAAACTCACAAACAAATTAGCTATCATCCCAAACACTAGGATTGTTACCATCACCTCCAAGACTATTGGTGATATAATCAGGAAGAAAAATATACCAAACACCTTTTCAAATGCTAGAATTTATCAGATAAAATGCTACAATGCAAATATGTATACCTGGGGAGTTACATCATGGGATCTAAAAACCTGCATCTATGAACCCCAAAACGACTTGGGTTTAGACAAGCATTCTGACACTCATTTTACATGGAAACAACTTGAGACATAACTTTGATTTTACTAATGTCAGCCTAATGAAACACTAAGATAACCCTTTAAGGAAAATGTATTTTGAAAACCTAGTCATTACTGCCAACTATAAACACTTAAAACATTATTTCACCATTTTTCTAGAGATCCATTCTTCATGAGTCTAATTTATGTCTAACAATACATAAAAGTTAATGAAATAATACTAATTCCAAATAATATTCTAAATAATACATAAAAATAACATTCAAAATAAGACATAAAGAAATAACACTAATTCCATCTTCAATGAAAAATTCCAACCAAAATATTTATCACAATCAAGCTGTGTTTCAATGACCAACATATAAGTGACAACAGCATTTCCAAATACAAAATCCTCACTACGTTTTCTATAACCCACTAATCCCCCCACCCCAGTCTCAGTCTTGCATGGGTGTTGTGTGTGTTAACTGGGCAAAAGTTAGTCGCAACTGTGTCTGTCCCCCAGGTGATTGAAGATGTCAATGATCTGTTGAAATCCCTCACTCCCCTGTTACATTGTGATTTCTGATCTCAAGGTAAGTTAAGGACTTGAGAGAAAAGTGGTCGTCTTCATGCTGCACTCCTCAAGAGCTGAAATCGAGACGGGTGCACAATGCAAAAAATAAGGTGAAATGACAAGAACAAAAAAGAGATAACGAGACAGTAGCGAAAGCCAGTCTATGTGGACTAATGATTATATTTGTAACTTTGTACAGGAAAAGAGAGGAAAAAAAGAATTAAGAAAATCCAACTTCTTTCAGTGTTCGCCACAAATTACTTGCTGCTATTTGTCTAAAGGTAATACGGTCTTTCTGCTTCCATTCTTTGGGGTGATGGACAGAGAGACTAATGTGAGAAAGCGTTCTCGTCTTAACTCTGCCGAACTGCTTTCTAGTGTGGTGATTGTCTCTTCTCTCTCGTTTTTCAAATCCGTACTGCCTTTTTGTTAAAAACACTTTGATATGGTGCAGGTCGGTAAGTGATTGGAATGTTTCTCCATAAAAGTCTGTCAATTTGTTTGTATCTGGCTTAAATCACCTGCTTATGATTTTGCACCTATGTCTGCCAATCTGGAGGTTTAGAGACAAAGTTTTGTAGACTTTTTACATTTACTTGCCAGCATTAATTATAATTTCCATCTTGGGTGGTTTTCTTTGGAATCGACCGATAATTCAATTTTCAGCCAAGGTTCAAATCAATGGTCTTTGTCGATACTATTTTAACATGTGTGCATAAGGAACACTTACAGTGTTACATTTCAACAAGTGGAAACATCTACAGACCTTTTTCTTCAAACATAAATTATATTAACTAATGTTACCATCCAACATACTTAGACAATCATTTTTACATAAGCTTGCACCTCACCATGACACGCTTTACTGTTGAAAATATTCCTCCCAAACATACATACATTTAAAAATCTTCCATTGCTTTAATACATGTGATACATGTATTAATACATATATATATACACACACACACACACACACTAACATTACTGTCCAACATACACTACTTATACACTTTACTGTCCAAAATCTTTCACACACATACATACATTTAAAAATAAGAAAAAATATTTGATTACTTTAATACACAATACATATCTGACCAGTATACTGTCTCTTTGTTATTTTTCTTGATTTCTGAAGAAGCTTTAATAAGAGTGAAACGTGTTACAGTGAGATACATTTCCTTTTTACTTTATTCTATTGTCTTGTTGGATTCTAATCTTTATATTCAACTCGTATACCAAAACATAAAATCTCTAAGCAAATACAGAATCATCACATCTTGCTACATTACATCACGTTTCACCGGCCTCTCCAAAAATGATATCTACAGACTTTCTCACACACACACACACACACACACACATTAATGTTACCATCCAACATACATCTCGACAAACATTTCTTCACAAACACCACACTATTACATACTTTACCATCCAAACTATTCCTTATACATGCACTTAAAAATTGGGATAATACACGCGACACGTATCTTAACAATAAGAACGAACCCAAAATCATAACATACCAGTATTCCATGTCTCTTTGTTTTTTCATTTTTCTCTCTGTTGCTGAAGAAGCTTTAATAAAAGTGAGACATGTTCGATTGAGATATGTTTCTTTTTTCCTTATTTTATACACACACACAAATTCTAGTATCAAATAAAGTTTGCGCATGCTATCAGAACATGACTGCAATATTTAAGTTTATACGAAAAAATATGACTGCACATTTTAATATACAGAAAGTACTGAAAATAAATTCAACAGTATTCTGCTCAACATTGTATAATTTTGAAGTTTCATTTAACCCAATTTGTAACAGATGGCTTGCCTCGTTGAAGATGGTGGCTGCAGTTGCTGTTGAATTAAGAATGCAAGAATAATAGTCAACAAGAATTCTTTCAAAATCACTCACATACCAAAAATGAGAAAGAACATGAATCAGCATAAAGAAGAGAGAAGAAAAATTAAAAGAACTAGAGAGAGAAAAAAAAGGGGGGGAAAGAAATTTGATAGTCAGTGGATGTGCGTCGTGGTGCAGTGGATATTTTTTTTTTTTTCTTAATCATATCACCCCAAGCAAGGCAGTAATGCCACTGAAGCACAGGGGGCAACGTAAGATTGGAAAAGAGAAAGCCGGGAACCACATCCTAAATAGGGAACAAGGGATGAGCCTCTACACCTGTTCAATAGATGTGGGTGGAGTGTGAACCAGGCGATAGACTAAACTATCTACTCCAATTGAGGGCGGGGGGTGAAAATATTGGAAAAGAGAAAGCCGGGAACCACATCCTAAATAGGGAACAAGGGATGAGCCTCTACACCTGTTCAATAGACGTGGGTGGAGTGTGAACCAGGCGATAGACTAAACTATCTACTCCAATTGAGGGCGGGGGGGTGAAAATATTGGAAAAGAGAAAGCCGGAAACCAAAACAGGGAACAAGGGATGAGCCTCTACACCTGTTCAATGATATATATATATAAATTAAAAAAGGATTAATTCAATGATGTTGAATGACCATTTCAATATGAAAATCCCCACGGGGGATAACACATCACCTCAGCAACAGAAAAATCCTTTCAGAAACTCATATATATATATATATATATATATATATATATATATACACACACACACTAAACAGTCATAGGTCAGATTTAAATTAGACCAGTAAACAGTTGTATCAGAAAGTGCTCTATACATGTTTGAAGCTTTAACATGTAGAACATTTAGATATTTAAGCTGGAAGATCAGTCAATTACGCCACCATGGTTTTGACCTTTTCAGTTTTGTCAGCCTGATAAAACAGAAAAGGTCAAAACCATGGTAACATAATCAGCTGATCTCCCTAATATATATATATATATATATATATATATATATATATATATATATATATCTCTATCTCTGATAAAAATGACAAAAAAAAAATTGTTTTTACTCAGAGATAGGTAAAAAAGAAGGTAAAGAGTACCCCCCACCATTCTCAATGTATGAGAGAGAAATGATTAAGAGATTTTGAGTTTTGTTTAATGGCATATCAACCTCTCTGGGTCATTTAATGCCAAACCCCCCCCCCCAAAAAAAAAAAACACACACACACACACACACACAGGTGGAGTTTTAAGTTTTTTTTTTAATGTTTAGTTATAGTGGGAAGGTTGATTTAGTCAGATTTTAATGAAAATGTTTGTTTTTATTTTAGAAAACTGAGAATGTATTCTAGTTTTATATTCAAAAATGTTTTGCCGAGAATTTTTTCCTTCAAAAATGTATATAGAGTTGGAATGACAAATCAGTGTGCCGAGTTTGAATTCAAGGAATTCACTTACACACAAATACCCTTGGAAAAGGTATTAATCCATCTCTTCCCTCCAGTTATGGGTTAATAATAGAACAGATTGGGTTTTATAGCCTTTGCTGGCAACCAGTCTACTGCAGAAAGCAATGATAACCTACTGCAAGATAATCTTCTGCCCAGTCAGTCATGTCTCGAAAGAGACATGACCGCTCAAAGTGTGTATCACGTATGGCACTTAACTGACTGATTTGTTCTGATTTTCATAGTTATTTCTTCATAATATGGTAAATAAATATTGCAATTAAGTCACATGTTTTATAATCTTGTAAATATAAAATTATTCTTGTAAATAAAAAAAACTGTTCAATCCTTTTATCAATTCTCAAAAGAAAATGTATAAATTTAGTTTCATCTATAAGTTTTATTAAAAATCTAAAAATGGCATTTTAAAAACAATGAAAATTGCTGAAGGAGTTTACAGTAATAATGGCATCAAGAGAAAAACTGTTCTTTTGAGACATGGGTCCCTGCTCACATCCTCAGGTACAGGTGTTGAACACTAATCCATTTCTTCTTTTATTGTATTTTACAAAAAAAACAAAAAAAAAAAAAACAAGTATCCATATTATTGCAAGAGTTATTTAGAAAAAAAAATATTCATTTCAAATAAAATATTCATTATTTACAATATTTTCAGTTGTACCCAATGTTCTCATTTTTGCTATTATCACAATATTTCAGCCATTGTGATCTCTTCTTCAAGTGTTGGTTGATCAGGATAACCTTCAGGGAATTTCAAACTGAACTCTTTATTTAATCTAATATGCTCTCAGTCTGGAGAGGGATGGGCACTGCCAGGTTAAAGGGCCCAAAACAAACCACAGGAGGACAAGCACAGCAAGAAACCAGGTTCTGGCACAATCAGGACATGTTGACACCCCCAACCACTCCTTCCAGGATTAAAGAAGTATTTGATCTGCTGTGAATTTTTCTTTTTTTAGCAATAAAATTGAGTTCAATCCCAGGGGTGGGTAGTAGAGATTTAGACTCAATGGAAACAGGACTGAGCAGTACTAAAATAGAACAAGACAAGATAACCCGAGGCAAAGACAATGAAATAGAAACAATCTCTACTTGTATAGATTAAATAAATGTTTTAGTTCAAAATTCTCTAAAGGTTACTCAGATTGACAGACACTTGGAATGCACAATGGTGGAATTATGATAATAATAACAAAGATGAGGACGTTAGTCCATTTGTAAATAATGAAATTCAGACAGAAATAAAAACCTTCAATTGGACAGAATATTCTGCTTTTTAAAATCATTAAAAATATCCAAAGAAAGTTAACAGGGAACAAAAGAGGAAATGCATTAGCCATTATTTTGGTAGCAGGAAACAAGTTTTGACTGGCAGGTATCCTTAAATTGTTTATTTTTTTTTTTATCATTTTAATGAACTTATAGTTTCAAAGTTAGCCTCGCATTAATTTCACACTATGATGGAATTCAATGAACTTGCACTGGATTAACAAAAGAGGTATTCCTAAAACTAAGTAAAATGTTGAAAAATAGAAAAAAATCTTTATTAGTAACAAAGAAAAGAGTGTTGGATTGCTGTGTGATACCGTTTTCTTATTTGGCAATGAATGTTGGACAATATCCCCCCAATGAGGAGACAACAAATGTGGTTCTACAGAAGGATACTGAGAATTTCATTGATAGAGTGAGTAAGCAATACTTACACCCATAATCAGAAAGATAGTTGCAATTACTGGGTCACGTAACGAGGCAGGAGGGACTGAAAAACTTAACCCTCACAAAACATATTTGCTGGCAAGAGAGACAAAGGCAGCAAGCCAACTTACCAGACAAGCTTGTGTGAAGAGATGATGGAATCAGTGGGTAGGAGAAAAAACAAAAATAGAAAAACTGCTAAGGACCACAAGGAATAGAATGTTTGGGAGAGTTATGATCACCCATGTCCTGAAGAGATGTTGCACATAGAATGAAAGTAGAATTTTTTTTTTTTTTAATTGTATCACCCTGAGCAAGGCGGTAATGCTACTGATTTGCAGGGGGATACACAAGAGTAAAAAGATTAAGTAGAAGAGAGTCAATAGGAAGACGAACCAGTTAGAAAGGAGCAAGAGAAGGATGGGAATACAGGTGTGATGACAGTTGCAAAGGTGGAGAGAAAGGAAAGAATATACGGGGGGGGTGAAAGAACTAGAGTCAAGTGGTTAAGAGATGAGTATTGCCATTGCATTTAAATTCCTGGAGGTTGTAGCCATCAGGAAAGCAAGAATATGGAATCGAGTTCCACAGGCAGGAAGTGCGAGAGAAGAAGCTGCAGGAGTAGAATTGTCGTCTGCATTTGGTTGATCTAACTGTGAATGGGTGGGACCCAGTTGCCAATCTGGTTGCACAAGTAAACGCCTGTTGTAGAGGCACCAGTGACTTAAGTTCATTGGAGTAGAAGCCATGAAAATATTTATAGAAAATTACTTGAAACATTAAAAAAAGATTCCAAATTTATTCACTGTCCCTTATGCACATGATAGGAATCAAGAATTTTTTTATTTTATCAAAAGCCACTTAAGGTAACATTCATAAATTGAAACATAATTATGTGATTAAAGCAGGTATCTAAAAAAAAAAAAAAAAAAAAAAAAAAAACAACTTTCTGGAAGTTTTTATTTTAATTTCAAACTAATAGAGTAGATTTAATATTTCTAACAATCAAAATATTTTGCTGTATTTCAAAAACTAATTTAAACTGACTGAAAGGAGTTTTTTTTTTGTTTTTTTGCTAAAATAACTGATTAGCACCCCACAATGTAAAAAAAAATTTTAAATATAATTTTCTGAAAATTTATTTAAAGACTATTAGCTGATTGAAAGTATAATTTGATTTAAAATAAATATTTACTTTAAAATATTGCAGAAATGCATTTTTTAACCAGAAAGTAGTTGTTGACAGCCTGATGACATAAGACTACCTGTAAAACAATTTAAGAAAATGATCTGAGCCCCTTTTTTATAGAATTTTTAAGTACTCAGTAATATTATAAATTTAGGAAAATATTTTCTATAATCTGATGTTTTTATTAAATGTTGACTTTAAATTTACTATAGTTATCACTTATTTTCTGATAATGTCACATATGATGACCTGTACTTACAAAAATTGGCATATTCATACACACAAAAAAAATTCAAAATTCTTTTTAAAATATTGATGTTTGAGGATTTGTATTAAGCTTTTCCATTTATGATTTAATTGTTTTTACTTAATATCATTTAAAAGGCTGAAATTAATACAGAATTTAAAAGAAATGAAAACAATTGTAAAAATCTATTATTCATCAAAAAAAATAGTATCTTTAATATATCTTATTTATAGAATAAATTAAAAACTTAATTAAATGATGTCATAATTATATTGTATTTTTTATTTTGTGATTCAGAGAAGATTTTCAGTAAATGGTGCTTTTGTTTGATAAAAACAAATTCATGATTTAAATTCTCAAGGGAATCCTGCTTTTAACTAACATAAATATGAAAAGGCTAATATTTTAATTTCTTGAAATGTCATAAAATTAAATAAGCGGGATAACAGACCTAAATAAAAAAAAATTAATTTGTGGATAATTTTCATTAAAGTCTGACAATTATTTGATTTTTGCAAGAATTTCCATTGCAATGGGTTTTTAACGCCAAAAACCCGTATACTAATTTTTGGCCCATTTGCTACCACAAGAAAAACAAGATTTTTTAACCCAAATTTCTAACATGTTAAAAAAGAAAAAAAAATTTTTTAAAATAGTTCAGTCATTCTTTTTAAGAAATATTTTGATAATAAAAACTTTATCTTGTTTGGAGCCTTTGCTCTTTTATAGAAAATCTTTGGAGGTACCTAAGTTAAAGTCAACAAAAGAAAAACTAATTTAAACTTTGCTATTTAAACCGGCATGTTGAGCATTGTGTTGGCCTTCATTATCCTCAATAACCTTTTAGAGGATTTATGACTGAACCTTCTTTTCAAACTACAAGGATAGATTTGGTCTCATTCTGTTAGATAAACAGTGATAACAATCTACCTCATTGATTGAAGGGCTCACTTTTAAATTCCAAGATGGCCATATATTAAGACAAACACCTGAAGAAGGCCAGAGGAGAAAATAGTCAAAACCTTGTGAGCATAACAAAACAAGCAAGCTGGTCTGACTAGCAAAACATCAATCACGCTAATAAAAAAAAAAAAAAAAATATATATATATATATCTATGTCTGAGTGAAATTACAATTGGAGAATTATAACTAGGAAATATGGTGAAGATAAGTGAGATTCATGTGTGTGATCCCTGTCAAGACAGACTCCAATTTTTACACTAGGGAATTTCAACAGGACACATCACTATAGTTACCACCAGCTTGGAGTGATACATAGCTTCTTGCAGTTTCCTACATATACAATTGTCTATATAGAAATGTGGCTCATCTGACCCAGTCTTCCAGTTTCATAGTGACATTCTTTTGCCCAGTTGAGGTGCATTAATAATGATAGCCTAGAAAACAGCAATGTATATGGTACAGTGCAATAGGTGAAGCAGCACCAGTTTGATGCTAAGTTGACCTTCATTGGATGGTTACTTTTCTTGTTTCTTTTGATTATATATTTCAAATTGACAAAAGCTTCAAGAATGGAAACAACAAAAATGTATGTCAATAATAAAAGTGTGAGAAAAATATCAGAATGGTGCTCCCAAATATTTTTAGTCACTAATGTACGCTATCCTAAAAATGAGAGTTGCAGTGAATCCAAAAATAGGCAAATTGACAGACACACATACATACAATAAGCTTAATATGTGATCATAAAAGTTTGGAATCATTGTAAGTAATTGAGTCTTTAAAAATAAATATCTACTTTTTTAATCTTATTAAGCCACTGAAATTTATGCTTTATTTTATCTTTATATTAAAAACAATATATTTTTGCAATTAAAAATTGTAGATATCACGTTGGATGGTTGATTAAAAATTTTATAATAGGATCCCCCCACCACTCCTCCAACTTATAATCAAGACTGGCTTTTAAAGTGAGCATTAATGGGTCAAATAAAAATATTTAGACAAACAAAAATTCAAAAACACAGTGGTTCAATGCAAAAACCTCTGACTGTGGAAGCGACCACCTTCCAGTTATCTGCAAACTAAGAGTGAAACTTCAGACTAAAGAAGCCTATGGCAGTACCCAGACTGCAATACAACACGCTCATGAATGACCTTAAACTAGAGAAAAAAAACATACTGACAGTGAGAAATAAATTCGAAAAACAAATGGGAAATGGAAATTCGAAATGAGATGCATTTAAAGAAGCACTAGTGACATCAGCAAACAACATGGTCCCAGAGAAAATCAGACAAAGAAAAAAAAAAACAAGTAGGTGAATGAAGAGATTCTTGACATAATGCAAAGGAGACAGAAAACTATGCCAAGACATGGAATGTAATACAAGAAACTAGAAAATGAAATAAGGACCAAGTACAGACAGGCTAAAGAGGAATGGTTCAAAAACAAATGTGCCAAAGTAGAGAGATTGAACAAGACTAATAAAGGAGAAATAAAGAAACTGATAGGACAAAAAAACATGCTCCTTAACAGGATGTATAAAATCCAAGGATGGAACAATCATATTGGAGAAAGAGGAAATACTCCAGCAATGGGAAGAATATGTAAAAGATCTCTTCCATGACAAGAGAGAGCAATCGTTTGTAAACAAAGACGTTGATGGACTGGAAATACTAAAATCCGAAATGAAAGCTGCAATGGCCAAACCAAATAGAAACAAAGCAGCTGGATCAGATGATATTATAATAGAGATGTTGACAGCCTTAGAAAATTTCCACAGAGAAAATTACAGAAATAATAAATGAAATTGACAACAGTTGTGTAATACTAGATGACCTAGGAAAATCAATTTTCATAGCTCTGCCTAAAAAGCCAGGTGAAATTTAATGCAAACACCACCAAACAATCAGTTTGAAGAGCCACATAAAACTCCGAATCCTGATGAATAGAGTGTGAAGCAATATCAAACCAGAAATAAGACAAGAACAATGCGGTTTTGTCAAGGACACTGAAACAAGGAATGCGATATTTATGCTTTGGATGCTCTCAGAAAGAGCGATATAAATGGAAAAGAAAGTTTACCTGTGTTTTGTAGAATATGCCAAGGTGTTCGACAAGGTACGCCACAAGGAACCGATAGAAATGCTCAGCAACCTCAACATATTTGGCAAACACATCAGAGGAATCAAGAACCTCTACTGGCAGCAAACCGCCTGCATACGTACAGGAAATGAATTCAGCTGATATACAAAGATAAAAAGGAGTGTAAGACAAGGATGTATCTTTTCACCGGTTCTATTCAGCTTGTACAGTGAGACTATTCTGAGGACCCGAGATGTTTTTTTTTTTTTTAAATCATATCACCCCAAGCAAGGCGGTAACGCCACTGATGTGCAGGGGGCTACGTAAGAGTGAATAGATTGGAAAAGAGAAAGCCGGAAACCACAACCTAAACAAGGAACAAGGGATGAGCCTCTACACCTGTTCAATAGACGTGGGTGGCGTGTGAACCAGGCGATAGTCTATCTACTCCAATAAAGTCTATCTATGTTATGCCAGGATTCGTCATTGGCAGTCACAATCTGAACAACAAAGAATATGCAGATGATACAGTGCTATTAGCTGACATGGAAAGAAAACTACAAGACCTCCTAAAAAAGGTAGATGAAGAAAGTCGAAAAAAAGGACTACAAACAAACTACAAGAAAACTGAATGTAGGATCATCAGCAAATGGAGATGCCCAAAATCCCATTTACAGGTTGGGGATATTAAAATCAAGCAAGTACAAAAATTTAAGTACTTGGGAAGTGTTCTAACGAAAGACAGAAAGTGCAACACTGAGATCTGAAGGCAAATTAGAATGGCCAAGGATGCATTCCAGAAGCTGAACAGAGTATTAAGATACAGGAAAATTTCGCTAGAAACAAAGAAGAGAGTACTGAATTGCTATGCGATGTCAGTTCTTCAATATGGCAGTGAATGCTGGGCAATATCATCAAAGATGAAGAAAAAACTTGAAGCAACTGAAATGTGGTTCTACAGAAGGATGCAGCGAATATCATGGATCAAGCATGTGAGCAATGATGAGGTTTTAGAAAGGATGGAAACAAAAAGGAAATACTGAGCATCAGAAAAAGACAGCTGAAGTTCTTGGAACATGTGACGAGGAAGGAAAGCTTGGAGAATCTGATACTCATAGGTCAAATAGTGAGAAAGAATCTGGAGTAAGCAGAAGATAACATATTTGAAGGGCCTGAGCAGGTGGATGGCAGAGCGGGGTTTGGGTGGGGTAACAAGAGAAAGCGTGCTAAGAGCCACCAAGGATAGGGAGACGTAGAAGACCATAATTATCTATGTCCTGAAGGAACATGGCACATAGAAGAAGAAAAAGAAGAATCTCTATTACAAGCAGATTCCTGTTTTAATCTTAAATCCGAATGTATTTGTTGACCTTTAAAAAAAAAGAAAAGAAAAAAAAGACAGCTTATCAACCTTTTGCTTGTTGTTTTAAGACAAAAATATTTTGAAATAATGATTTACTGATACAAGTCCTACTAATTAGCCCATAACGGGGGGGGGGGGGTCTTACCTTTCCCCAAATGCTATTTGCACATAAGTGAATATAATGAACCCAAATGGAATTGGTACTTAGCCCTCCAATCATCAATTCTGAGCCATTATCCATTACATCATCTGTACATCCAAGCTTACAGCACGTGGTACGTCTAAGTGGTCACCCATCTAGATACCGACCAGGTTTGATGTTGACTAAATTCGATTGTGTATTTAGGTGGTTTAAAATCTTCTCGAATGTTATCAAGAAAGAAAGAAAAAAAGGATTTTTGGTAACGTTTGATACTTCTGAAAAATCAAACAATCTTTTGGTTGATTATATCCCAAGAGAAGATGATCATTAAACAGTAAATTAAGAAATTAAAAAAAAAAAAATATTGATATTTGATAGCACAATTTTAGTTTAAGAGAGAAAAAAAAAATCCTTCAACTTTCTCAAAAATAGCTGAAACTTTTACTCATTTTTTTTTTTTTACGACTGTAGGCGGAAAAATGCAATTCTTAATGCTATTTGTAGAGAGAGAAAAATACTGTCTTTGTTCACTTCAATAGAGAAATATTTAGTTTTCCTTTGAAAAGGTTTTTGAAAGTAAAAAGTTAAAGAAAACCTGTCATTAATCACAAAAGTTTTTGCCTCAAATTGTAGGAGTAAAAAAAACTGATAAACACTCAAATGACATGTTTCAAACCTTACCTTGCTTTATAATTATTTATTATTATATTAAACAATGTAATAATTATTAATCATCATTATGAGAGCAGTGATAATGGCTGGAATGGTTGCATTTTGAAGGGGAAAAAAAAAAAAAAAAAAAAGAGTTCCAGGGCTGTTTTTTTTTTCTTTTTTTGTTATTCAGAGAAAATTGTTTTTGTTTTCAAATATTATTAGTGAAACAGTTCTTAAAAAAAAAAAAAAAAAAAAAAAAAATGCTGAAATAAAGACATGCCAATCAGATTACAAAAGCAATTTTCCCCTTTAATTACAGGCTCCGAAACATAATATACAAGAAACTTTATTATTCATTTGTTTATTTCGTTACCAATAATAAAAATAATAAAAACACACACTAAAGTAATCAGCATTTTTTTTCCACTCAAGTTGATTAATATTGAAGAAATATTAAACACCATCAACATGGGCTGAAAAACATACCTGTGAGAGGATGAAAACATTGACGTTCCCCACCCCTTCAAAATACAAAAAAAAAAAAAAAAATCTATAAATCAATTTCATATTTTCTTTATTTAAGTTATATCACCCAGAGATTTTGGAAAGAGAGAGAGAGATTTTAAAAAAAAAAAAAAAAAAAAAAAAAAAAAAAAAAGAAATGAAGAATTGTAATTGGAAAAATGAACTTGAGCCTTCTCGGTAACTTAATACAATTTTGTTTTTCTCCCAAATTTTCATTAATTGTTTTCTTATGCATGAACTGTGCAGAGAAGCACCATTGGTAACTGAAACTTACAAAGATTTTTGGGAAAACAATTTCAGCCTCTCCCCCAAAAATAATATGACTGGTAGTTGACCATATTTTTAAATGAAGTTTGCAATGTCCACCCCCCCCCCACAAATGGATGTTTTGCTTTATAGAATAGAAAGTTACCAAATTAGCCCTTCTTCAATCATGACCATTTTGTTTATACTTACCAATCATTTGTTTTGCCGTCCCATGTACATTCATCCAGGTTTTAATTAACTAATTAACGCCACACAATCCGATTTCTGCCCGGATCCTAATTTCCCATTCCAACAGGGTAAGCCTAAATATGTACAAATCATGATTTAAAAAAAGATTTAGTTTTTCAAAATCATATATCATTTTGTGAATATTAAATTTTGAAATTTTTTGCAAACATTGTCTAATCAAGGTCATATAGATTAGCAAGTATTGAAAAGCCACCTAAATTTTAATGTGGTTAAAATATACCAAACCATTCAACATCAATCACCCTCTTTAAGACAGAAAAAAAAAATGCATTCAACACTGTATGGGTTGGTTTTTGTTTTTAAAGCTTATTTAAATGACCTTGAGAAGACTATTAATGTACCCAAAGTTCAGGGTAAAGCATATTGATGATATATGATGAAACATAACCAGAATTTACAGAAATCATTGAATGAAGAATTTGCAGACATTGTGCAAAAGTTAGTAATTCAGACTCTATATCTTTGTAAGAGAAACAGGCAAGCATCCAAATGCTGTCTGCAGCTTTTTCATAACATCAAGAAAAAGAAATTCAAGATATGAAAAAGGTATCCATAATAAAAAAATTAAAACAATCTGTTAGAAATGAATTTTAAATGTATCTTCAAATTGCTTTTTAAAATAAATTTGTCAGTTGAGATAATTTTTAGAAAATGGCCAACAAAAGAGCACTTTCAACCCAAGGCTGTCAATGATTATATCCAAGAAAAAATTATATCGAAAATTATTTATTAGACTAAATCTAATAATTATTAGCAAAGCTATTTTTGTTATTTTAATTATCTTTTTTAATTTTCCAGTTTTAATGTAAGAAGAAAAAAATTAAGTAAGAATTTATTCTTTTTATAATAATGATAAAAATAATCACTTTTTTGTAAACTGTAACACATGAAATTAAGGAATTATCTAAAAAAAATTTTTTTTTTTCAATCTTATTGTAGCTGGTTAATGTGTTGGATTGCTTTACAATAAAGTTGAAAATATGCAAAATGTTTTTATAAAATGAATAACTATGTGAAGCTTTTGTGTGGGCTTAGCATGAAAAAAAAATTCCCAAAAGTAAAAGAAATAAAAATAAGGGGACGATTTAAAAAAAAAAAAAAAATGTTTTCCCCTTATAAATCCATCATTATCATTCAACAAATACTACACATTAATTATACTGTTACAGAAAATTTCAAGGCATACAATGAGACCATCGCAAGTGTTTCTTGAACTGCAGGAAACCTCTGCATAGTTGTGAACATTTGTTAGAATTTGTTAGAATTAGCTCTTAAGTCAATCAAGTTACATGCCTAATTACTTATGCAACAGATATGTATATATAGACACACACACACACACGTACATTTGGTTTGGTAAAAGTGAATAGATTACCTGTGTTATGGTAAAACCAATATCTGAATCACTGTATTTATAACACATTTTTCTGCAAAAATTCAGATATGAATAAAATATATCAGTAAAGAAAACAAGAATGAATAAAAGAAATGAGGAAAATTTTTTTTATGCCAACATTTTAGTTTTTTAAGCATGACTATTAAATTTTTGGGAAAATTAAAAACAACAAATTTGACCTTAAATATCAAAAATACATAAAAATAAATAATTATATATATATATATATATATATATATATATATATATATATATATATATAATCAATATTAATCCACTTTCAATAATAGGCTGAAAAATTGTCACTTAGTGTTCGCCATAATTTATTTTTCCCTACACAGTAAGCTTTAATATTTTATAGAATTCTATAATTCAAAATTTGAAAACTTTTGAATATTTTTTCCTCTACATTATCAAGGTATATATATATATATATATATATATATATATATATATATATATATATAGTGCATTTAGGCAACAATCTCTCTTATACAAGTTTTGTTAAAAATGACAGACAAGGTGCTATGGTTGAGTTTTTTTATATAATTTTTTCATGTGATTTTTTTTTCTTTTTAGAACAAATTATATAAGAAATGTCCAAATGTTTAATTTATCCAAGTGCATTTGGCTATATTTGGCTATTATCAAGGCTGAATTTTATTTTACTAAAATATATAGATTGTTTTATGTATGTGTGTAGAGTTATAGAAATGGTTTATTTTCCAAACAGTCAGCACATTGTGGCCATGTTCATAGTTGATATTGTTGAGTATTGGATTTTTCTTTATTAATAATACTTCCATTATTTTTAGCTTTTTTTTTCCCAAATGTGGATGATATAATTTGTATCATCAGCAAGAGCATGTTAGTGTTTGGCAGATCTCCGTGTATTTAAATGAGACCTAATAGAGAGATGTAATGAGAGTCTTTTTGTTAAACATGTAGTAGTATATCTAATGTAATTTTTTATGAATTTGGAATGATCAGGAAACAGTTCTTTAAAGGACATGTAAATTTGTAAATGTTGGTTTTTTTTTATATATCTCACACACCCACCCACATAGACAACACCCAGTGACAACAGTGCTTCATGCTTAAATGCATGTCTTCTTGCATATTTACATATGCTCTATCTCGGATATTGAGCACTTAACCCATAAATATAGTATATATCATGCGTGTGCGAGTTGTCCATATCTAGTTTGCGTTCTATTTTGTCTAATATTGATATTAAAAACAAATTTTTGTAAATAAAATTATATCTCCTGTCATACAAATGTTATAAAAAACAATTCTTACTAAAATCATTATCGATCAAGTGCTGAAGAAATACGAGCACGTGATAAACTGACAAAGTCTAACAAATGTCAACATTCTCACACCTGTCCTAATTACTAATGTGGCTGGGCCGGCCCACTCTTTAGTCAAAGCAATCGGGCATTAAAAATTGAAAAACAATTTTTGCTTTGGGATTCTTTTCATTTCTCAAACATCCCATTTACCAACATTTTATTAGAATTTGTTATAGAATTATTTTTCAATGTCATAAATGATGATTTTACACTTGCCAAACAATGGCTTCCTTGTGTGGGTGCACAAACCTTATACTTACATTAAATAATCAAGATCCCACCCCTATACATAGACTGGTATTATATTTGTCATTACTAGTATTTAGTTTTGTTTTATTGTCTTTTCTCTTCACTCATTCAGTAGAATGGAATTAAGCAAGTCACTTGTTACAATAGGGCTGTTAGAATTAAGAAAATAAATACTGAAGAGAGAAAAAAAAAGAAGCTAGTCCTAACCCAGTTTGTCATTAACCTTATTTTTCCATAAATTTGCTTGGTAAATTTCCGGCATAAGTCATTATCAAAAAAAACAACCCTAGCAATTAATAATATTAAAACAAGCAAGTCCTTCCAAGTCAATTCAAGCAAGACACTAAGCAGATCTAAAATATTAGAAGGAACGGAAAAATCTTTTTTAAAAGTTAAAAAGTAATATAGGGAATTTAAGAAAGAAAAACAATGAATTAAATGAAAATATTTTTATTAGTAAACATTTCCTTTAAAATATCAAAGTTTGTAAATCTACAATTGTTCTGAAATTGTTAGTTGGAAATTAAGATTTAACAACTAAATCCTTTTGTGTCAATCTAATATTGAATAGCTGACAAAAAAAATTTGTTTCTATATTGAGTGATGTGGTTGGGCAAGGGTAATTCATTCATAATTATGGTTTAAAAATTGTCGAAACAGAAAAAAACCGATCGAACATAAAAATGATATTGTGTATATTAAAACAATTATCACTAACTCTGAATCTTGTTTTAATTATATTGAAATATTAAGTAATTTTTACTATTGTAAGACTACTTAGATAATTCAAAAGCTATTTCTTTCAAGAAGAGAATAAGAGGAAAAAATCACTTTTATAAAAAAACTATTTAAAATCTGTTATTCAAAAATAATCATTTGAATAAGTGAAGAAAACAAAAATAATAGCATTTATAAAATCTAAGAAGAGATGGAAAAGTAAATTAATTTTTATTGTAAAAATATCAACTCCCAACATGTAGATTTTAATAGATCTATTCATTTCAATATCAAATAGGACTTTTTCAGTTAGGAAGAAGAAAAAAAATCTAAAGCACTGATTTTAAAGTTAATTGAGACAATGATTCTCTTCACTTGGATGCATAAGCATCTCAAATACATTAGACGTTACCCTCTCCCGCCCCATTGGAATAAACTAAATATGAACGGCACAAAAAGAGTGTAGATGAGTTGTTAAATGGAGGTGTTAATGGGCATACACATCTACCAAAATTTGAATATTTACAAATTGAGAAAGTTGTCCCATGCAACACAAACACCAGTCAGAAGTTTTAATTGATGTTAACAAGCACAAATCTATGATATGAAGGTAAATTCAGGAAAAATATTAACCATGATAAATATAACACTTTAAGATAGAATGAGACTTGTCCTTTCTTTTTACTTATACCAATGATTCCAAACATCATTGTCTTTAGGTACAGGTTGTCAATTTACAGCTGCACATTTATAAAGAAGAGACAGAAAATAGCAAATAAAACTGAGCAAGCAGTTCAGACACAAATAGATCAGGTCAAAGAAAAGAAATAATAAAATAGTAGTTTATAAATATTTTAGTGATATCATGTCTTGTCTTAATAGCAAAAGAGCATTCCTACCAGATTCAACAGTAAATATTTTTACAGGTCAAAATAGACAACCATTTGAAAAGTAAAAATTGATCCCCACTTTTTATTTACATCAATAAAGAAAGAAAAAAAACTCAAATGGAAAAGCATATTTGTTGAGCCATAAAAACTGATCCCAGGCTAATGTCATCCAAAATTATATTCAAATAAAACAAAATAAATAGGAAATATAAATTCTTTCTATTCAACATACCGAACTTTAACTGTTCAATTGGTAAATGCACTGCCAAACTTGAGTTGTAGTAGGCGTGTGGCTAACACGTTAAGACTTTATGTGAAAAGAAGAAATTAGAAACAAAACTGAAAAGGAGAAAATGCTTAAATATTTTCAGAAATCATGAATTGAGAGAGAGAGAAGAAACAAAATCAGATTGACGAGTAAAACTGAATCGGCCATTGTTTTCTATTTGCAGGATACATTCAAAACCCAATTTCTCTCAGAAACATTTCATAAAGTTACAGAAGAAAAAAATTATGTGTATGCATGTATTGTTGGGTGTATTTAGCAAGTTTATAACATGTGCATGTAAGTAATAATTACCTACACCAACATATTTGTGGGTGCAAGCGCTATCCTTGTCAATATCCTCCATACATCATCATCATCTCTCTCGATCTTTCATTTGTTTATCCCTATCTCCATTCAGATATTCCAACGTAAGCATTACAGAACGCAAGCCACTCAACCTGAAAATTTGTCATAATTAGTAAAGGAGAGGAAGTCAAAAAGAGAGAGAGAGGGAGTTGGGGCATTTACTGGAGAGGAGAATAAAAATTGTCTTTCTTTTGATGTTGAACAACATTGAAAGAGTGAAATAAAAATTTCGTGATAGAAAGAAAAGTGGAGAATAATGACAAGAATATGAGAAGGAAAGATCTTGGATGAAAGAAGACGGTTATGTTTGGTGTATGGCAGAAAACAAGTGTAGAAATTCGTAGTGGTATTCCTGTGCATTGTACCCATGCACTATTATGTATAATATGATCGTGATGTTGCAGAACGCAGCCCGAGCAGAATATTATCAGAGTAAATCCGTGGCTATGGCATGGGGCTGGCCTGTACTAGTCTCTCTTCCCAGAAATGTATTGTCTTTTCATAATTTTAGTATTTTGTTAATAAGTTCTCACAGTCTGAAAAGTTCACGTTTTATTTTTAGCCCCAACATTTGGCTCAATCGATCTTAATAGCTGCATAAATCCGCCGAATGAAAAAGTATGCCGCATAGAATCCAATGGTGCCAGTCAGAATCCAAAAAGTGAATGACATCAGCAGTGTGTAGCCAAAATAGAGGAGAGTTGGAATGAACTCTGTGATCTCCAGCTGAAAGAATAGTGAGAATTCGGATAAAATAAAATGGCTCAGGAAAAAAAAAAAAAAAATTTTAAAAATAGTTGGTAAAGAACAAATAAATTAACGACAAGTATAATTTTTATGGTTCGTTGCTTACTTCTAAATAAAGGCTGCATTGTGGCACAAAAGTTGTTTCAGAAAATTTTCTAGTCGTTCTTTGCACAAACAAGGATATAATGGGAGAAAAATGCCATGTATATTTTATGTAATTAGACTTACATAATCTATTTTAGATTATGATTTTTTTCAGACAAAAGACAATTACCAATAAAGATGACAAGTTGAAATAATCAAACACAAAGGAGTTTACAGATTCTTACGCTTATATTCAATCTACTAAATTCTCAGGGGAGTAGGTTGAATGGTTGAGAAGAAAAAAGAAACAAGTTAAAAAATTATACTTCAAAATAATAAAATGAGTTTAAAAACTCTTCCAAGGATAATTGAATCCAGAATTAAAAAGACAAAATTCAGTGAAATTGAGCAGAATCAAGGTTCCCAACCCAATTTACTTGCCACCAATTAGACATGATTAATGTGTTGTCCAAATTTTTTAGGTCCTGAGAAATTAAAATTCAGAAGTTTGTTTACATTATATTTATCCAAAATGTGTGTGCGTTCTTACAAATTATTCTAAACAAAGAATGAAACATTCCCAAGATTGAGATGTATTTATGTCGACTTCCCAAGAACACGATTATCTTTACAGAAAAATACCTAGGAAGATTTTAAACTGAACAAAAGTGGCAACATTTTTTTTTTTTTAAACAAAACAGTCAGAGAAATTAGATATATCAATTTCAAATATTGTAGGGGAGAGTGGTTTATATAAACAGCAGACTTCCAAGCTGATATAGACAGGAGAAATTGGCAGACAGTAGGAGATTAAGCCCAACAAGAAGATGGCTTGGGGCCCCCTGGGATTGCTTATAACAGTCATTACTAAAGAGTACACCTGCAATTCTTGGCCAGAAGCAAAAACAGACATGCATGTCAGAAGAATTGAGGAAGTGTTGACAGACTGGTTATTACTTTGAAGGATTGAGAACGAGTTTATTGTCAAGTTTAGTGTTTATGAGGTTTCCCAAATAATCCAGCAATAGAAAATTTGATTTTGCAAAAGATAATAATAGAGATATTATATTCAACCAGTTTTTCTTTACATTCAAAAACTTCTTGAGTTATCAACAGTGTTATGCATTTTATTAAAGGAGTTGTACTTATTCCTGCTGTCCTGGGATGTGTGAGATAAAAGTTTATCACAACCACAAGCAGGTTTCACACAATCTTGTTTGTAGTACACAACATACATAGAGGGGTCACACTAGACTTCACTAGAAATCCTAACCAACCTTATCAAGATGACACACCAGCCTCAAACGAGGAGGGAAAAAGAAAGCTAGATGACTTACAAGGTAGATATCACTCAACAAAGTAGGTGGAGCTAGTGACTGACGAAGAGAGGAAAAAGAGAAGAGAGGGCTCGGAGACAGGGAAGTGTGTGATTTTTGAGTTGAAAAGTGATAGGTTTTGATAGGAATGTCAGCAATAAAGGGTTGTTAGCCTTGTGTCAGGTTTGAGAGCCACAACAGGACATGGTTTTAACAGTTAAATTGTCTAAATTATTTAAGACATTTTAAATCTCTGACTAGCTCTTTCATCCTATTTGTTTATTCAGTTAGGTGTCATACTTGAAAGAGACATGACTGACTGGGCAGAAGATTATCCCACAGTAGGTTGCCATTACTTTCTGCGATAGACTGGTTGCCAGCCAAGGCTATAGAACCCAATCTGTCCTGTTATTTAGCCCATAACTGGAGGGAAGAGACGGATTAATACCTTTTCCAATGCGTAAGTGAATGCAACTGGAATTCGAACTCGGTTGCCCAAGCTGATATCCACTGCACCGTAACGCACATCCATTTATTTGTTTATTACAATACTTAATTGTTTCTTCTTTTTATATTTGACAACCATTAAGCGTGGATCAAAGGTAAAGAATTAACTTCTTTAAAAGATTTTGCTTTTAGAGAGATATATATATATATATAGTGCAATAGCTGCCATTTTATATTTTTAATTTTGTGCATACACATTTGTTTAGTAGGCTCAGTTGGGCACTGTTTGTCAGAAATTTAGAAACAGCATGTTGTACTGCTTGGTATGAATGCCAGAAGCTTCAATATGAAGATTCCAGAATGTTTTGCTGTCAATCTGAGGACAGTGCAGAAGATTTGGGAAGTGTTTGATGAGTCTGATGGTGATTATGAAAGTGTTTGGAATGATCACTAGTGATAGCAATGTCATGCCTCCATTCATCTTCCCAGAGAACCCTAGACTCAACACTGAGTCTGACATCAAATACTACTCTGGGTGGCTGGTGGAAAATCCTGTGTGTGGCAACAGGATTCTGCAGCTTGTAACACCAAAGATGACCTGAAGACAAGGATTATGGCAGCATTCACAAACTTAAACAAGGAGACCATACGGAAGAGATGCAGTTTGACAATTCTCATAAGGGTAAAAATCAAATAAAAGGTTTGTCAACCACCATCAAATATTTCCTGAGTTTTCTTTCAAATTAAACTTTTATAAAATCAATTTTGGTTTCTTTACAGTAAGAGGAACTGAAAATACCTATTTTCATATCTTTTTTGGATAAAACATTAAAAATAAAAAAGCTTTTGATAGAAAAATGAGATTCACTGGAGAATTCAAATACAATTGAAGAGGATTGAACAAAATTTTATTCTGGATTTTAAAAGTAGTAAGCTTAGAGGAAAAGATTTTTTTACCTTTGTACAAGAGGGGGAAGCAAATGGCTAACAAACTTACCTTTGTTACAAAATAAAAGATGGAATAAGCAAACATATAGACTGCAGAGCCTCCAGATACTACAAAGGAGTGCCACCACCAATGATAGTCCTGCACAAAGAACAGAAAATGTTAATCCAATGGGAATTCACAATAGAACACAAACCATACAAACTAAACATATTAGTCATGTACCAAAACACAATTGCATTCCAGTTACTTACACGTTTGTCTTGAGAAAATTTATAAAAAAGAATTTGTATAAAACTGTCAAAATAAACATAAAAGTTATTTTGTTCGAATTTTTTAAAAGAAATGAAATAAAATAAAAAAACCTCACCTCTCCACAAAGCTGGAAATAGACCATCACAATAGAGATTTGTGACACCGAAATGACTAAGATGATGAAGACCAGAAACAGGAAACCAAACAGATAATAAAATTGGTTTTCCCAAATTGCCTGCAAGCAAGGAAAAATATTCATCAGTTTGAGCATATAAATATATATATATATATAACAAAAACACTTCTAGTAGTTCACAATCACCAGTCATGTAACCAATTAGAGCCATATGAACATTACATGTACTGCAGCTGTTGCAGAGGTGGCGTCTTGGGCAAGATAAACTGACAGACACCAACCTTCTCCAGGCTGGTTTGAATTCAGAGTTTTCTTTCTGAGACTCATTGCCAATTCCAATCTTAACTGAATTGTCTTTTTGAGTAATCAAGTCTATCCTGCTATTTACTCATGGCAGGGGTAAGGGATGGAATTTGGGGGGTGTTGAGGTGGAAGATCAATTTATATTTTTCCCAAGGGTGCTTGCATGTAAGTGAATGCAAAGAACTCGACTGAAATTTGAACTCTACTCTTCAATAGCTCAGCCCAAGCTACTATTCAATACACCTTTCTCACATCCCAGCAGTTTTGTCAAATTTTCCAGAATTTATATTTATTTGGGACAGTGACTGCTAAATAGAAAATGTTTTTTTTTTATTATGTTGGATTTCTGAAGGAAAGGTTTTTTTTTTCTTAATTTCAATTTTCTTGTTCCTTGACTGAAATGAATTGAGTATTGAAAAGATTAAAAAGCAGCTGAAGTTATAAGAAAACGAAAGATTTTCTGGAGTTATGTTGTCAATTTATTCATCTATTGAAAAGTTTTTCTGCATCTTTCCCCTAAAATATAAATTTCTGGTTAGAAATGTTCAATAAATTTAGACTGTAAATCAAGGTTACAAATATAGAAACTACAAGAATTTGATTATTGTAAAAAGATGATTCAGTTTAGATTCAATCTTCATAAACTTTGCCTCTTACCCTTTACTTTGTAAACCACTACCTTGAGTGGCTCTTAGGCATTTTACAGGGTGAACATTGTAAAAAATTTTTCAGAATAATCAATTGAAAATGAAATACTTACAGTAAAAATGAAAAATAGTTCAATGAAAACAGCACCAAATGGCAAAATGCCAGCCATCAGAGTCCTAAAGAGAAGAAAAAAAACTAATGTCAAATTATTCTAAAAGAAAATTATGTATGAAAGATTTTCATGATTGTTTTGTACTAATTTTCAGTTTTAACCATTATCACCAAGTAAACTTAGCCTACATGAGTCATTGTCTGTATCTGTGGATTTTACAAGTATTTTGATGAGGATAGAAACTTTGCAACTAGAAAACCATATAAGCTTTTATTTGAAGATTCTGTATATACTAAGCCAAGATGTTATTAATAGATTTGAAGAGATTGACCATTATGATTTGAGTCTGTGAATTTATTCACTCAGGAATTTTCAATAGGAAACTACATATTTTCATTAGCAATGAGAAATGAAGAGAATGCCATGAGACATTTGCCCAAACAATACCAAACACAAGTGCCACACATTTGAATCTCCTGTACAAACAGTTTCGCGTTTCATTAAGTATCTCATCCATGTTAATTTCCAGAAAATTACATTTACAACCGATTGAGTGAGGGTTGGTGGGAGTTTACCATTAAACAAGCAAATATGATTATTACCACTCAAGCACTTTCTTGAGAAAAAAATAACTAAGTTTTTAAATCTTACAGAGTTGAAATATATTGATCAGGTCTTACTTTGAAATTAAAAGAATTGGGTCTTATAAAAATGGTATTTTCCATGACAAACCTTCTGTTCTCAAATTGACACATTCTTTTTGCTAACTAACACTTACTAAATTTTTGGGAAATTAACTAATGATTAAGTGAGTTCAATCCCAAATGATATCTTGTATCAATCATTATTTTGTTGTTACTTCTTTAACTATTGTACAAAAACACTAAATAAAAATAAACATTTACCCTAATATAGGATTCATATACCACATTTGCTCAGGGACTTGTCTTGGTATTTGATTGGTCCGCACAGGATGCTGATAGGGCTGCAAATAGAGAAAAGGAAAAACAGATGTTGAGAATTTTTTCAAAACAAATCATCAAGAAATAAAAAAGGAATTTTATAAATTTTCACTTTTAACAAAGCAAAGTTTAGTAAATATAAAAATTTACTGATTATAAAAGAAAAAAATATCGCTCGATAAATATGAAGTTAACTTTAGTACCGATATCTATTTAAACTCAGAGCCAACTCTCAGAAGGCAAAATAAGCCAAGTGAATAGAAGAGAAATTTTAAGGGTCATCTTGAAATATTTCAGTAATTATAATATAAAAAAAAATGTCATTGATGTTTGATAGAAACATTTTAGCTTCTTGTATAAACTTATTTCAAAATTATTCATGAAAGAATGAAATAACATTTTTGTAAGGTAAAAATAAAATCTATAAAAATTAAAATCAATTAGTAATATTAAATTTTCAGTTTCATAAATTAAAATAATGCAAATTTATAGATCGATATATGACACTGTAAACTTGTTTTTATTTCTCTCAAGTCAAAATTTTTTACCTGTTTTCTGAAACCAAAAAAGTATCCCAAGAACACTAAAGGCAAGGAGATTCCAAACCACATACAAAGAAGTGCAACCATTGTGCTAAATGGAACCTGGAGGGAAAAAAGTTTCAAGAAAGAATTAATATTTTGATATTTAACCATCTTTTGTCATTTTTTTAGTGTTCTTTGCAATATGAAGGTAAAATTTTATCCAATCTCAAATTTGTTGTGAGTTCATTAACTGAATTGTGAAATGTCTTTTTTTTTTTTTTTTTTTTTTTTAATCATTTTCTTTCTTTTGCTATTCGTCTTCTGGATTATCAATATGGGACAATCATCAACATTGTTATTTTTTTAAATATTGAAAGATTAGTTATGAGTTGTATACTGTCAATAAGAACACACTTGAAATATTGTCATCATGTCATATTTTAATGTTTAATAAGACTGCCTTGCAAATTAATGTTAGAATTTCTTTTTTTTTTTTTTTTTTGGAGTTGTTGATTCAGGAATCTGGTCTTGCGGTGGTAAACATGAATTAATTCCATAAATGCATAAATTGAAAAAGATAAGACATTAAAAAATATTTACAACACATACAGTGAGCAGAATAATAAAATAATGCACTCATTGCTGAGATTTGAACAGATTTAACCGTGACAAATAGTATTAGGAAGGAGTCTTTCCTTTGATGGATGAAACAGTCATACTATTAATCGCTGCAAAAATGTGGGCATTTTCTGGGGTAATAAGTTACAGCTAAGTCTATTAATACAGAAAAAAAACGAAGTGTGAAAAAAGGAAAAACAAAAAAACACAAAGAAAAAAAAAGAAAAAAACAGTGTTAAAAAAGAAAAAAATGAAGTGTAAAAAAAAAACGGTGGAGAAGAGAGAAAGGGTGAGGAGGAGGGTAAAAGAAAAGTGAGGGGGAGGAGGTGAGGAAAAAAAAGAAAAGGAAAAAAAAAAGGGATCTCACTAACTAAATTGTTACCTGAAAGCCTATTTCCTTAGATGAAGAAGTCTAACTGCTACTGGCAATGAATAAATGATTAGCATCAATCTCATTAAATTGAAAGATATATGGAATTATTGTTCTCATTTGTGACATGGCACACAAGTGAGACATGAAGCTCCCCACCCACAAACAAGTGAGACATGAAGCTCCCCACCCACAAACAAGTGAGACATGAAGCTCCCCACCCACAAACAAGTGAGACATGAAGCTCCCCACCCACAAACAAGTGAGACATGAAGCTCCCCACCCACAAACAAGTGAGACATGAAGCTCCCCACCCACAAACAAGTGAGACATGAAGCTCCCCACCCACAAACAAGTGAGACATGAAGCTCCCCACCCACAAACAAGTGAGACATGAAGCTCCCCACCCACAAACAAGTGAGACATGAAGCTCCCCACCCACAAACAAGTGAGACATGAAGCTCCCCACCCACAAACAAGTGAGACATGAAGCTCCCCACCCACAAACAAGTGAGACTTGAAGCTCCCCACCCACAAACAAGTGAGACTTGAAGCTCCCCACCCACAAACAAGTGAGACTTGAAGCTCCCCACCCACAAACAAGTGAGACTTGAAGCTCCCCACCCACAAACAAGTGAGACTTGAAGCTCCCCACCCACAAACAAGTGAGACATGAAGCTCCCCACCCACAAACAAGCGAGACATGAAGCTCCCCACCCACAAACAAGTGAGACATGAAGCTCCCCACCCACAAACAAAGCCCATGCTTTTCTCAATAAATTTGTTAATGTAACAGAAAACACATTCAACATATGCCACATAGCCAACTTGAAAAAAACATTATTTGTCTATAGCTGTGATTCTCAACCATGTGCTGAGAAATACTAGTGTGCCGTGAAATATTGTTATGGCATTCATACATGTGCATGCATGTGTAAAATAATAGTATAGAGTTAGTATTTGAATAAATGAATAAGTATTAAACATTTTTTTTCAAATAATTCTTTTCACTATTCTTTGATTGTTATTTTAAATACTTTGTTTTAATATTTATTTTTAAAAAGTATTTTCATTTTTTAATTTAACTTTTTGAAAACCATTTTTAGTGATAAAGTGCTCAAAATAAAACATTCAAATGGTACCTATTGATACATTTTAGATTTAAATACAAAAGGAATATCCCACAAATATCAGTTTTATATAAATTTTCTACTTATTTATGTGAATTAGGCTTCTCGACTCTAAATAGCAAAAATGTGAGAAAGACTACACTCAACTAATGAGGAAATGAGTCTGCTCATCGCACATTCGACCAAACATTGAAGAAAACAAACACACACAGAAAGGCACAGGTTTCATACTAAAACTGCACAAATACTTAAATTATTTCAGTGTTTCTATTCTAAGCTTATATTTGTATTTTTTTTTAATTCTATAGTTTTTATTTCATAACATTTAAATGTATACGCTTTAAAAATTTTGTGAGTGTGATGTGACATTCATTTGTTTCTAGTTGTGCCACTGATTAAAAAAAAGTTGATAAACACTGGTCTATAGAATAGAATTGTTTGCTTGAACTTAAATACTCAGCTAACTGCCATCCTGTAAATGGGGGAATGAAAGGCATTTTCTTCTATGTATCCAATCTTTTTTTTTTTCTTTTTTAAATGCTTATTTTACTCTGCCATCAGAACAGGTTATTTTGATGTTAACACACAACAATACTGATTTCAGGAGGAGGAGGAATCTTGAAAATTATTAGTTGACAAGAAAAGAAAAAGAAAGCATCTACAAAAAGTTGCGTGTGTGTGTGGGTGGGGGGGGGGGGGGTAACAATAATATGTGAATTTCTTAACCACCTAATATAAGTTTAAATAATATAAAAGCAAAAAGAATGGATTTTTACTTACAGCTCCTGAGGAGTGCTTTCCCCAAATAAAAAAATTCAATATAAAACAGGTACCAAAAAGTATTCCAGGATAAAGTGTTGCAGTCTGAAATTAAAAATAAAATGAATTAAGATGATTTACAAATTCTAAAGTTTCAATAAATCATTCAACCATGAGTTTAGTAATACTGCAATATATATATATAATTAATTAATTATACTTTAGAACATGTACATAATTTTTCAATATATATCCACAACAAAGGTACGTTTGTTTCGACATTGGAACTTCAATGTCTCATCAGGCGGTGTCTGTTTTAAATTAATATTTTGGACGTTGTAAGAATTCTTTCTTCGTTCCGTATTCACTCGGAGATTATATATATATAAAGTTTCCAGGAAAGTATTCTATTTCCCTAACATGCACCCTAACATAAGACCCTATTTTACAAGGATATTTTGTAGAAAAAATTTTTTTTAGTATGTTTCATCTGATATTTATTGAAATATTTTAAAGTTGTTTTGTAAGGAAAATGTATGATTTTATGCATGCAAATACAATATTTTAACAGCATGTTGGAATAAAGTATGAAAAATATATTCCAGCTTTAAAGAAAACGACATTAAATTTGCCAAAGAAAATAAGTACTGGTACATTTGTATTAATGAGTACTAGTACATATAACAAAGCAAACTGATATAAATATTACTGTGATAATTTGGCTGGTTTTCAATTTTTTATTACTAATAACAATTACTATGCCTAATGGACACAGACTCATCTGATGCCCTAGCTTATGGGTACAGCACTTGATAGTCCTCCATCTGCAATATGGGCAGTATTGAAAGGCAGTTTTTTTTTATTTTGGGATATAGAAAGGGCAATGGCCTGAACCCCTTCAATTACAAGAGTTCAGCATTTAAGTTGGAACTTGAGCTGAGTTGTAAATTTCACCAGTACTTTTTGTCTCTAAGAAGGTTGGTGGGTAGAGAGATTGAGTTACTTGTCTTTGGTAGTATTTTTTATTAGAAGCTGATAATGCTTTCTACCTTTTAGACTAATTCATATTGCTTTGTTGGCTGCCCTCTTGTCCATTTGTTTTTATGGTGCCACCAGCCATTTTGAAAATATACAAAAATTTGGTATCTGATAATTCAGTCATTGCTTGTCTGATATATTTTGTTTGGCTAAATTCCTAAATTTCAACATCATTAATCATTATCTCAGCTGGAAGAAAAACTGTTTTTATTTTGCAAATAAATTTTCCTTGTAAAAAAAATTCTGGCATGATGATTTAGAGCTGATTTAGACTAATTTTAGGGTGCTGAATTCAAATCTAGTCTCAGATTTTCACCATCATATTACATTTTTGTGATATCAGCATACCACATTTTCATGCATTTTGCCCCAAAAAATCATTTTTCAGAAGTTTAAAAACATTTTGGGCTGTACATTGTCATATGCATGGTGACAAGTTTTAACAAGTTGAATACATTTCTTAAATTACATTGTATGATGTCTCATTTATTTATTTCTGATTGGCTGGATAGACAAGATTATAATGACAAACTACAGTGAAAGAATACTAAGCAAATGATTCACGGAGAAAAATCAGCTCATCAAGTAAGATACCGTACAGATAGCGTAATATATAAAGAATTTTTAAATATATGTTTTATATAGAATTAATTTGTGCATTTATTTTGTAGACCATAAAATAATCGAGAGCACTCATTTACAGGGTTTTTTGTATATACGTTACTTCCTGGTTCTAACCAGGAAGTGATTTAGGCTGGTGATAAAAACATTATTAATGGTTGATTTGGAAAAAAAAAAAAAAAAAATATCGTTTCCCCACCCGCTGCCTATAAAACTTGTAACAAAATTTGTCAAAGCTCTTGATCACAGTGGAGATTGTTTCCGCTATATATGTTTTCCAGTTCTCCGTGATGAAAAAAAAAATGCAGGAATATTTGATGAACCTCAAATAAGAACACTTCCCAGAGATCCAAACTTTGTTGCAACAATTAATGTGGAAGAGGCTCAAGCTAAGAATGCATTTTCTAATGTGGTGTATACATTTACGATTTCAGAAGTATAATCCATTTTGATGTTCATGTAATCAAAGAATGATTAACTGCCAATGTTATACACTTGCAAAAATCAACAATAACCATTACTAGAAAAAAAAACTCACTTGGAATGCTGCTTTTTTCCACTGGTTTCCTTTCATAGTTTTGTAGAGACGTGCTGAAAAATAGCCAGCAATCAAACTAAAACAAAAAAGAAACAATAGATTAGTTTGAAAACAATAAGAAAAAAACTATAAAATAGTTCTGAAACAACAGTAGAAGAGGAAACTATATTGAATTTAAAAAACTACAATTTAAGTGTTCAAATATTTTTACATTATTAGAACAAAGTAGATGATGAGTGCAGAGAAACATCTATGATGCAAGTAATTATAACAAAAGCATATTCGAAACATACATTGCATTTTGAAATAAAATTTACATAACTACTAACAACTCATATTAAGATGTAAAGTTACAAAAAGGTTTGTTCCCACTGTGAGTTTGTTGTGTTAATCAACTTTGGAGTCAGGAGTTGAGCAATTTGGAGTCATTATGTTGAGCAATTTCTCTACACTCAAAATTAAATAAAAAATTGTGCAACTGGAACAAAAGCTATAAATCTATCCATCCTAATTGGAATATTTAAACTTGGAGGCATTTTATGGTGGCCCATTAAAATTCTCAACATAATATCTATACAACACTAAAACTATATATGCATGCTCCTGAGATACAGCTTAAACAATGCAACAAAGTTAGAATATTGTACCATTAACCCCTGCTGAGTGCAATGCCAAATTTCATTAAAATTAGACAAGGGGTTCTTCAGCTAGGGTAGTTTTTTTTTGTTTTTACTGTATTTTTAATAGGTAATTCAGTATTTGTTTTCAATACACATTCTTATATCAATCTATGTACATAAACTTTCTACATATTATATTCCAACTATTATGTGCACCTGAAATAATAAACAATTATAATGACACTATTTAAATATGCATAACACATATTTATACAATTCACTATATTAGAATTTTTTTTTATAAACAACTACTTGAGATAAATGAAAAAGTTATGTCACATGACCTGATGGTAAATACATGCACACTGGTTTGTTGTCATTATGGATTTTTAAATAAATACAAGGAAGCTACAAGTACATAATAAGAAATATACTTATTTTGAAAAAGACTATATCTGTTCTAAGCTATTTATTACTTCAAATTTTCACACAACATGTTAAATATGAAGCCCAGTGGAACAATAAACCTTTTACTATCATTAATATTAATTATTAACTTTGCATTCAAAGTACATTTTATGGAAGAAATTTCTCTTTGATGGAAAGAAGTAAAATTGATATTGCAAAATAATTTATGTAATACTTTAAAATCAGATATTTTGCATTAAGATAAAGAAACTCAACAGGTTTATAGGGTCTAGTAGTACGTAAAAGGTGTTAAAACCGATGTGGTTATTTTTCTACTTGATAGTTATTAAGAATATTTTAATAATACTTTAGTCTATATGTACAAATCTTGCCAAGTATGTTTTAGTGGCTCAACAGATTCAAATTAAGTCGAAATGTTTTCTGTACTAAATGAAATAATTGCAAGTATCAGTTATCATAAAAAGTCAGTCTATTGGTTACAAAAAGAAATTCACAGATGAGAGAGTAAACAGAAAGCAGTTTTGCATTATTGTTACAGCAGAGTACAATATTGGATTTTCTTGACAGTTAAGTTTCAAAATCTTAAACTTTAATATAAAGATCCAAATGCAATTTTGAGGTAAGGATTTGCATTCATGAAAATTTCCTTACTCATTTTGAAATTGAATTAATATATAATAAAATAAAATATTAAAACATTCTTTTTTAAATGCCCATAGTTGGTATAATTCTTCCAATTCTGGGTCATTTTCAGTACAGAGGAAAAACTTACCCAAGGAAAACAAACAAAAAGATGGCAGCGGTCATAAGTGCTCCTCTGGAAGCCGGAGACAACATACCCAGCATGGCAAAGACTAAGAGAAGAAAAGAAAACAGATGCTAAAAAAGATTTTAAAAATATAATTAAATATTCTTGTTTTTTCTTTTAAAACTTTTCTCTGTGTGTGTGTGTTATGTGCCTTCAAAATGTGTTCAATAATGGCTTTCTACAAGTTCCTGTCTTCTATTACTCTAAGTAATTATTGATCCTGTTTTGTTTTCTTTCTGTTTGTGATATTTGCTCCAATATCAATTTACATAAACTTGCTAAATAGGTTACTTGCTGTTTTTTCCTGTTTTTCTTGCTTTCATCATGCCTCAAAGCCTTTCCTCATGCATTCCAAAAATGTCAGCTGTTTCTTTCTGATAGCTAGCAGTAAAAAGTTTTGTAGTTCCTATTATCCTTAAAACGTGTTTCTCACATACTCTGTCCATGGTATATTCTTAATATTTTTCATTTGATAACACTAAGTAATTCCCTGCCATATAAGAGACAAGACAATGTAGCACTCTTTGCTTCTAAGGATGTTTTTTTGATCTCTTAATACCCTGTTCAACTTCAGAAAAGTATCCTTTGCTATTCCTGTGAACTTTCAACTTTCTGAGACATTTTCCATCATCTATATTATCCAGATAGTTAAAATTTGTAATTGCTTGATTTCTGTGTCCTGATTATGTAACCCACAAGTTGGGCCAACAATAATTCATTTTATCTTACAATTAATGATTTGTTTTTTTATCTTTCCTCAATTAGTAGCATTATCAAAATTGATCTACTGAGGTTCTCCAGTATTTCACCACTGTCATATTTTACAGTTATCACTTCAATAATATTAATCCACAAATCATCTAAGGTTATTACAGTAATTCCTATTCATCTTGAAAAGTTCAAATTTACACACCCTTCAATACTTTTATGCACTGTAGGTTTTTCTCCTCTGTTGTAATGGAAGAGCTCTTCTATCTGTTAAAAACTTTTTTCCATTGCTATTTTATTTTAGATTTTATACATCCTGCCAAAGAGGACATTTTCTGCCCTGTACAACTGTTTTCTGCAGACTTGATTTCTGCATATTTTTATTAAGCCATTCATTCTTCTTTCTTACAGTTGTTTCTGATGTGTGTTTGACACAATATATTTTGTGTCATTTTATAGTGTTAACTGCTGTCACTTTTTCATTAGGTCAAGAATTCTAACATTCATTTGTTATTTTTGTCTATCTTTTCCTAGGATGCCTTCTGTGGCACTTTCCTTAAGATGTTGCACTGACCTGATTCTAAATTTTCTATTTGTTCTTAACTGTGTTGCATTTATTTGCAAATAAGAGTTACTGTAGATGTTCTTATATTTCAGCTTAGTTTTTATTTGGGCTTTTTTTTTTTTTTAGTTTTACCCAAGTTTGCATATGATCGATAGGTGATCACTTCTACAGTCAACACTTGGGTATGTTTTAAAGTACAAACTTGTTTCTAAACTGATTGTTGATAATTGATTAGTTCGTCTGGTTTGTGATGTCTTTTGTCAGGCTTTTTCAAGTCGGCAAAAATCTTGGGTGTTCTTCAAATCAAGTGCTGTTTATTATTGTGCACCAATGAACCCATTTTTCTTTATGCTCATTGTATGATCCAAGTTCAAACATATCAACCATTTTATTATCTTGTTTCAGTTCTAATTTTGCATTTATATTCTTCACGACTATTTTTTTTTTATAAGGTGCTCCGGTATTTGTCCTTTTCTTGCGGGCAGTAAAACTATTTCTTCAAATGTTTTTTTTTTAAGTATTTTAATGTATTCATTTTCAATTACTATCAAGGACATAGTAACTTAATGGTGAGTAAAACAAAATTTACACAATTGAAAAATGTGTACACCAGTAATGACTGAAATGACTTCTGCTCATTTCTGGATTGAGGTCAACATGTTTAAAACTATTTTTTTTAAAAAGGGAAAAATTGTTGTAAAGAAAAATGGTATCTTCAATAAGGTGTATCTTCTCAATTACAGACAAATGGTTTGCTTTAATAGTAACACATTTTCTGATACATAACATCAAAGCCCAGTAGCTACATACTCTTATTGAATGATAGTAAATATAAAACCAATTTACCAAGCAAAAGTTAGTTAACTCAGGCAGTACAATTCAAACTGACCTGAAAATTTATCAAACTTTCCACTGCAATGTTATAAACCCTACATATTTAACCCTTAAAAAGAACACGTATTATGATACCATACTAATTTATAGTATTTGTTTTCTTTACAAAACAAATAGACAATTTTTAACCTTCTGCAAATTATTTGGTACACCAATCGTACTGACTTTGGATGTACTGTGGAAAAATTAGCTTTTCTTTAAATTTAATATAACTGGTATCATTTAAACAGCAGCTTCTCAAAGCTAGTAAATAAAAATGTGAAGAATTTTAGTTACAATTCTTTAACTTACATATGATAATGAGAGACATGCAGAAGATTTGGTTGCCGGCACCAATAAGTGAGGCCAAAAGTTTGGGATGCCGTGGTGGGCGAAAGACGTCACCATGGACCAATTTCCAGCCTGTTTCTTCCAATGTCTCCTCCTGAAAGACACAATGAACATAAATAGACTTTTTCAAATTCTTGCCTATGTTATCTAACAAATCCAAATTTCAGGATGGCATTTATTCAGTATTTTCAAATATACAAAAAAGACAGGATGTCTTTCAATTTGAGAAATTTACTAACATGAAAAAAAAAAAAAAAAAAAAAAAAAAAAATGTTTACATTTTTTTTAGTTAAAAAAAAAAAAAAATAAAAACCCCCAAAACTGTAAACTGTGGTCGTCCCAGTTTATATTATACTATATAGGTTGATTAAATGTGTCAAAATATAAACACATACACAACCGACATTTTCTGGCAAAGCAAGTGGATTAACACATATGCAAATTTGAATGTAAGTCATTGCTCCTCCTACATATCCACAGAAGTAAGATATTATAACAATAACCATTTTCACCATTATTAACAGATGTTGGTAAAATTTTCAGGATACATTTATGATAAATATACATGATGAATTTAAATTTATAATATCTCTTTATTAGAAAAATTTCCAATAGTTTACTTGGTGGTGTGAAATTTGTTGTTGATGATATTGTAAATAATTTTATATAATTGTATATTTATTGGTATTTTTGTTTTTTTTTTTAAATTCACTCTATAAACAGTGTCATAATCTCAAGAGAAGTGAAAGATTAATTGTAACAAATGTTGAAATGAGATCAGAGAATGAAAAAGAAAAAAAAAATTAAAGACATTTGCAAGAACAGAAATTGGGCATAAGAGATTTGAGAACAATTAAATACAAATAAGAAAAATAGATTGACCAGAAAGAAAATATTTGAAGAAGCTGGTGAAGAAGAAGCCTAAATTGGCTAAAAAGACAAGGAAGTAAGCAAACTACCACATTTAAATAAACATCTCAACAAGATAAGCAAAGTAGTAGATGAAAACTGATTTCTCAACAGTAATTTTTAATGATAAAATGTAAAGCTACATTGGAAAGACTTATTGACTGTATTAGAGAAGATCTAGCACGGAGATAGTCAACCAACATAACTTAAAAGACAACAGTGGCAAAATGGAGTAATATTTTTGATAGTACAGTAGTTAATCAAGTTATAGGACCCTTCAAAGTTGATGGTGTCAAAATAAAGGAAGAGAGTTATTGTTCTTCAATAAAATATATAAATATTTTTTTTGAGTCGTCATAATTTAAAAGCTTTAAGCTAAAGACTGTTACTGCAAGAAAATGCTCAATTTGGCAAAACTGACTTGTCCATTTTACAAATAAAAAATATCAACTAATTCCAGCCTCCAGATATTAACAGAAAACTCATGGTCTATCATTAAGAGATTTATATTAGAATGAAAACAATATTGAAGCAAATAAGATTTCTGGGAAGTAATGAAAACTGCTCTAAGTAATGATCAAGAAAAGTTAAAATCTATATATTAAAGAATGTCAAATATATTAACATATAAAATAATTATTTATTTTAATATACAAGATATTGGCTATGGACTATATCTTTGGAAGTTATTTTTAATTAAAAGTATGCTGTATTTAGTTTGTTTGCATAATGAAACCTTACATTAATCCTCCAAAATAAGTTATCAAGATTTATAATGAGAATAGGCATTAAATCTGTAACTGAAACAATATATTTTGCTCATATAAATATAACCTGAAAGTCTAAGCAACATGAGTTTTCTAGAGGGAGTGGCTGTGGTTAAATGTAAATGGTCTCTTCAGGCAACATAAAATGTGTGTGTGCGTATTTGATAAAAATATAGTTTTAAGATAAAACGAAAATTATGCCTGAAGAGACCAGTGTGGTTGAAACCTAGGTAGCAAGTAAGTGGTGTATGTTATGTTCTTTGATATATATGTATATATATGTGTGTGTGTGTGTGTGTGTGTGTGTATATATATATATATATATATATTTAAGTATAAGGACCATATTTCCCTTTATTAAAATAAATACAAGTTATCTAGTTTAAAAAAAGAAAGATTTAAGGCGCATTTTGAACGACATTTCATCAGAAAATTAATCGTCAGCAGTATAAAACAAAGAAGTTGATAGGAAGAATTATTAATGACTGAAGTTAAAAAACAAACAAACACCTTATGAGTACTAAATATTATTTGGGTTAAACAGTAATCTCCCCGAACATGACCAACCTGAATTTCATATCCCTTTGTCTACACAGGGCAGGATGTTGCATATTAATAATAACAGACTCCAAGACATCTAAATAGAGTCTCGTCCTAGCCCTGCGTATGGCAGAAAAGAAATCAGGAGAATAATTTGTCCTGCACTTGATAGAATTTAAAAGATGTTTGCCAATCGCTGACTTATAAGTCAGTGAACACCTGGATGCAACTGGCTCGTGCCTACGCACTTCACCCAGAACATGCTAGGTGATCCTCACCTCCAACCGTTGGATGATCTTGCCCGCATAGTTGATTTCACGATGACACTTATATTGGTATATAATTAAACTTTGCTGAATGGTAGGCAAGACAGCCTTACATTGAGGGGGTAAAGCCTTTTTGTACTGAAAATATTTCTAACAGTAACAGCATTAAAACACTGTTTAACTGAATTATTAATTCTGCTTGCATATGTTTGACTCTCATGAACAATCCACGAGAGTCTCAAATACACAGGACACTTAGGAGGACCAAATCTCTCAAGCTCATTAAACTTATTAATTTTCTGTTTAATGATAGTCATTAAAACATATTCAGGGTAACCATTAATTATCAGAAGTTGTTTAATCTTTCTCAACTTGGCATCTAGTTTACAATCAGAACACACCATCAATGCACAGTGAGTAAGGGTCCTAATAAGATGTAATCTTCCTGTATCTGGGAGCAAACAAATCCCAAGTAAAGCCCAGAAAACGTGGGTTTACGATAAATACTGGTATGAAAACATAGGTATTCTTTCAACCAGTACCGCCAGGAAGGAAGCTGATTATTCTCCTCTATCTCCAGCGTGTGTGTGTGTGCGTGTGCGTGTGTGTGTGTGCGTGTTTCATTAAAAATTACTAAAGATTCTATTAATTTTTTCCAGTATTCTTACGTGTTTCCTTTTTCCTGAAAATAAGGAATGTAAAAATGTTCCATAATTTTTAACTTCCTAAGCGCTTTCAACCACTTCACTGGCTTTTTTCAAAGATGTTATTTTTCTGGTGTTGTTGTTATGTCATGTTTGACTGTAATGTAATTTTTGTGTTTTTGAAAAGAAGAGTTCTTTCAAGTTATCACTTGACATGCACGATTGATTAAGGTTAATGTAGGAGAAAATTGTCCAATTTTAAAAACTTTCAAAACTATTTCCACTGTTAAATAGTGTAAGGTTGATGGTAGGAGAAAATTGTTTGATATATAGTGCTTCTATTACCGCGAGGTGCTTTTGATAATGTGATTTAAATAGTATTTTTGTATTTTCAATCCAAATCTTTAAGGCTTCTTTAAGTTATGGGTTAAATGTTTTTTATTGCACTTTTATTATTATTAGATAAGGGGCATGTAAGGCATCTACTCAAAAGGAAACATGTAAGAATACTGGAATTAAAATTAATAAAATTTTTGTCAATCATTTTTAATGAAATGTTTAAATGAAAGATTGCTTTGTGTGTGTGTGTGTATATATATATATATATATATAACTACATCTGGAAATTGTTTTTTCAGTAGGATATGGTGTAAATCGTTTTTCCATTAGTTTTCATAATTTCAATTAATTTCTTCAGCTCTTTTATTAACATTGTTAATTCACAGAAATCATATTTCTCACTACTGTGTTGTTGGGTTTTGGTAGCGTTTGTATCGTTTATTTTAATATTTTATGTAGTATTTTCAGCAATTTTCCTGGCTTCAGGAAAAGTTATATTCCCTGTATAGTTAATCTATTTCTTTTTGCCAAGTTTTCCATGGATGTGAAAGGGGGTGTTGGTTTCTCTCTCATAACAATGTATGCATTTCATGGCACCTCTGCACTACGTTTCTTGATTTGTACTGCTGCATAGGGGACTTACTGATGTTCTAGTACACCGGTCTTTATGATGACCAAATCTTTGGCAGTCATTTCATCGTAAAGGTCTGGAAATGTAAGTCTCCACTTTTTTGGTCTGGGAATGTAAGTCTCCACTTTTATTTCATTTGGAGGTTTGAAGGTGTTGAATTTTAATAAATATATATTGGTGTTTATAGTTTGGCTATTTCTTTTGTTACATCCATTACATTTTGTTTTTTTGTTTTTTTTTTTAGGCTAATTTTGATTTCTTCTAGGGAGAAAGCTGCCAGGTCTAGACTTTTGATTACACCTCTTTATGTGCTTAGACTTTGGTGTGGATAGGTTTTGATTTTTAAGTTATTAAATGTTGACCATTTGAGGATTTTTTCTGCATACATTTTTTTCCTACTTTAATTATTATTGTGTTGTTTAATTTTTTTTTTTAACAGCTACACAAGTAATTTGAAAGTATATTATTTTTTCAATTATAAATGGTGATGGTTTTATAATAGGAGTTTCTTCAAATGACTACATTACTACATATTGAGGGAAGTACCTATGCAATTCTGATTCCTTATCAGAACTGGATTCAGATAGGGGTCTTTTCATTTCCTTGTTGTCATATTATATACACTGCATGCAAGAATTATATGCAAATCGATTTTTTTTTGTTCTAACTCCGATAGTTTTTAATAAAAATTAGTGAAACTTGGCACGTTATATGGCAACACTAACACATGCGCAGATCTAAAATTCTAAGCTTATCTGCGCTATAGTAAACAAACGGCAGCCATTTTGGTGACTTGCAGCCTGTTTCAGTGGTGCAGTTGGCATTTACTGAAGCTCCAGCCAACAGGGCAGCCTAGAAGTTGGGCTGAAGGAACATTGAAAAGCTGTAGTGAGGGGTGAGACAAATCATGTATGGAGGGAAAGAGGTAGTTATCAGTCCCTGTGGAATGAAGTGAAAATACTGGACAAAGAAGAACACTGGAGAGTCAGACATCTAAAAGAATCCGTGTATAGGCTAGATGCTAATAAAGAAAACCAAATGACAGTAAGTCTTCAACAGCAGCAGTCAATACAGAACAGTCAACAGTAGCACTAATCAGCAAGTAAGTTAGGTTTAAGGCTCCAAAGTACACTACAGCAAGTGTCTTACAGATCAAACCATTGGTTTGTGAATTTGGTGATAAAGTACTTCAGTTCAATCCATGAAAAAGGCAGTGAGCACTTGTTCAGTGTAAACTGGTGAGCAATAACTGAACTGTACTAAAAAAATAAGAGCTAGATATGAGCAGTGGAAAGAACAGTTTACCCTCGTAGATTAAATAAAGGGTTCAGTTCAGATGTTACTCAGATTGATATGAAGAAGACTCGATCATACAATGGCCAAAATCGAGGACCATAGTCCAAATATAAATGGTGTAAATAGTTATACAGAAAACTTTTTGAAGTTTCTATTCATCATCAAAAAAACTAAGAATTTATATTTGCTTTGAAAAATATTGAAAGTTTAATGTTTTTGAAATTCAAAAGTGTTTGAACAAAATACCTGAACAAAGCGAGACAGGAAAACAAAAAAATGAACATCAGATGTTCATTCAGATGCAGTATACTTACAATGTCCTCATCTTTGTTGTACCTGGCAATATCCCGACGTAAAGACCGAACCATAATCATTGTTAAAATACCTGTAAAGATGTTATAAAAATATATTTAAAGCTGAGTGCAAATTTTTTTTTAAATAAAAAAAAAAAAAAACAAAAAAAAAAAAACAACATGCAGGGTAAAGTTTTCCTCATGTGCCATAAGAAATAACCTCATTTCTAGCAGAACAGTTTCTCATTAGACAAATTTCAATTTTCATATGTTCAACTTAATTGTAAAAGCAATAAAAACTGTTAATATGCAACAATTTTCACTAAGAAATCTGCATGCATGTGAGGTATATATTTTTTTTTGGTGGGGGGAGTTAGGGTTAATAATTAATACTAGTTTAAATGTTGAATATTTTTTTCCTTACTATTAAAATGTATCTATTTTCAATATCAGAGACTCTAGAAATTTATTCTCAAATTTCTTTTATTGATTTTTTTATAAGAATGTTAGTGTTTCAAATATGACAATCTTAAAATTAAAAATAAGTTAAAAAAATAGAATTTTCAAATGAATTTAAACAACTAAAATGTGCCATTTACATTTCATGAGGTTTACAAAAGATTAAAAAAAAGTTAATATTTATAAACAGATTATTGCCCCTGAACAAATTCATGGATTTATTTTAATTTCTATGACATGATGGATAGTACCAAGTATGCATTATGTTACCAGAACAGAATTTTTTTTTTTTTTCTTTTTTACAATTTTGAAGTTATCAGATTCTCTTATGGTAAAACTGCATTTACATGCTTTTAGTAGTGTGACACGATAACTAGGCGTATATTAAGGTGCTTTGTAAAATATGTATTTTATTATAATAGATTAAAATAGAAAATGGTTAAGAATAGAAAATAGTTTAAAAACATATTTAACAAAAGTGAAAAAGAAGAGGAAAAAATAAATAAACACTTTTTCTTTTATGAGGAAAATTGTGGAAGAGACAAGGGTATCCGATTACTGTTTTAAATCCTACCACTCTTCCGGTAAATATTTGACTCAGTGATTTAATGTGATAAAGAGATAAAGTTCAGGAGGTGGGTTTTCGAATGACCAGGTCAAAGGCTGTCTTTTACTGTATCTTAACCACACATTGAGAATTTTCCGGCGGAAGCTTTAAGATAAAAAAAAAAAAGATAACTGAAATTTCGGACTTGCAGTCGCCAATGGTTATCGCCCACTGGTCTAAAGCATTTCCGGATCAATTTTAAATAAATTCAGGTAATTTTTCCGAGTCAGACCAGTAGAGTAGAGCAGAGTGAGAGAGTTAAGTGAGTCAGTCAGTTGAGTGAAGTGAACCTCCATTTGTCTTGTTTTGGTCAGTTTGGATTTGTTGATCTCCATTAATTAGAGTTAGAGCTGTGTGTCACATTCGCCTGCCCCAACCGAAAAAGCTAACTCTAAACGAAATAAAACATCCTTTCAACTCATCCAAGTTGTGGAAGTTCGTTCCTTATAGTTCAATCTTGTACCCCCAGCTTGAGGCTCTGACATTTTCAACAAACTCCCGGCAAACATCACAGCATGGAGAACGGCTGTCGGAGAAATTGTTCGGACCGTCCGTTGGGGTGTTACAGTAGTGGTGAACAAGTTTTATGTTACCATAACAATACATTTTCTCATTATTCAGCTGATGTGGAACAAGGTTGCTAAATATTAATCTGTTAAGTGAGTATTATTACAAGCAGAGGAGCAAATAGAAAAAGGGACAATTTATTATACAGATTAAAATCTGTAACAGAAGGATAATATAGAGTCAATTGTAGAAAGGAGAAAATAAAGTGAGCTTGAAAGTGACAACAAAGTGTTGTTTATCTACTGACCTGATAAAAAGAAAACCACAACTACTGAGTTGATGATTGAAAACCAATGAATTTGAACATCACTCATTGCCAAATAAGTATCCCAACGAGATGCCCATCTGACTTCACTTTTCTGCCATTCGACCTCATAAGAAAAGATTACTTTTGTTTCACCTGGAAGACAAAGAGAATCAGTCAAATAAAGAAAAATGAATCAAAAATGGTTTGCCTTGGAAATACAAGTAGATTACTGTTAATTAATAGAGTTAAAGTGACGTTCAACTTTCAGTTTCAAATTCACATTTGCCTTATCAGATATTTAAGAAAACAAACAGAATTGGCAAATGTAAGTATGATAATCAAGTCTCAAAGTGAGTGACTTGTCAGCCTCGAAATAAATTTTATGTTTCATAAAATGTAAACTATATAAATTCTTATTTTAGTCAATACAAAGTGGATAAAGAGTTGGACAAAAGTTAAATTTAGCTGCTGCTGATTATAAGAAGTCAATGCTTATTATATACACAAGATTTTTTTTCTCCCCAGAATTTAATGTTGGGGGCATGTATACTACACATTATGGTAGGTTATTTCCAACAGTAAGAATTTCAGGGGAACAATAAAAAAAAAAAAAGGTTTATTTTCATTCATTCAGTGTAATGATCAATTATTTTATTTTCAGATACAAACAGAAACAATCTGAGTTCATAATTCAAACCTTTTCAGTCACTGCTTGATTACAGAGTGACAAGCATATTTTTGAAAACATTTCATTGTGATTGAAAAAGAACAGAAAAACTGTAAAAATCAGGAAAAAATATCCAGATTTATAGTTTGACATTTCTCCTTCCAAACTCATGACACTGACAGATCTGAAGACATTGCATTTTATTGAAAGAACCTATTCGGCTAAACTTTATAGAATAAGCTCGGAAATGTTTCATTAAATGCAAAAGAAATGGATGGCAATGTGGCTGTTCCTCCCTCTCCTCATCAAAGCCATTGGATCATAAATAAGGTAATAAAAAGGGAAAATGCTCAAATATTAATTTGAAAATACATCCTGAAAGGACAATGTACATAAAAGAAGAATCAGAATGCATGCTATTTTTAGGCAAAACTTGTGGAAAGATGTGCAGGCAGCATAATGTTTATCAGCATAAAGTTGAATCAGTGAGCAGAGTTCAAATTCTGACTGAGTATTTCATCCACTTTATACTTATAACCCTTGGAGAAAAAAAAAACAAAAACAAAAAAAAAAAACAAAACAAACAAACACATTGACTACATCTTCATCTACCTATAGGTTTAAAACAGGCTAAATTGGGTTCCCTTGTCATTGGAGGAAGCCAGTCTAGAAGGAATTCAAACTTCTTTTGCTACCTTGATCTGAAGATGGGAAAGTTATGGAAGTAAATCCAGACAGAAATTCAAAATGGAATCCCAAAGTCAGTTGACTATCAACATTAACTTAGAATCTACTGCAATCAAGTCAGCTCCAAATGTAATGTTATAAAATTCCCTGAGATTTTGTCAGACCCTATTGTCTGGGCAGCACATTGCCTCCATATGTCATTTCACCACCAAATGATTTTAACTTACTAAAGGCATTTCAATTATCTCATAAGATGAATGGATGCCTGAAGGACAGAGAATGAAAAAAAAAAAGACATAAAAGAAAACTTACCTTTTTCATTAATCTTTTGTGGTTTAGGTTCTTTGCTTTTTATTGAGCACTTCTGCTTATCAGGAGTGAGTTCACTGCTGTCAACACTAAAAAGAAAGTGAAAGCAGGTTAAAATGAATCCAGCAAATATAGTTGACAAAACTGACTTTGGTATGAGACTAGATTAACAGATAATCCAATGAAACCTGAACTTACAAGGGTTTACAAGATTAACAGTGAAAATAAAATTCTATATGTACTTGTACTAGACAATTTAAAAAGATTTAGTTGTAAGTTTCTGAGAAAGAAAATTAAAATAACATTTTTCTTTTAAATAATTTCACCACAAGCAAGATACTAAGTTTATTGAGGCACAAAGGAGGTCAATGAGTGTAAAACAATGAGAAAAAGTAAAACAAATACAAATTTTTGATAAAGTAAAATTTCTATAGTCAGCTAGAGTATCACACGGATACAAAAAAAAAAAATTAACATGGTAGAAAGATTTAAAATACCTTGATCTTTCTTCTTAATAAAACATTTTTGTGGTAAAACCTCTTTTTTTTTTTTTTTTTTTATCTGGGGCATTTTTCCTCATGCTATGCTGTTTTTTTTTTAGCAAAAAAAGTGAAGGTACCTAATTAAATGGCATCCATTAATGGAAATTTGGCATAAAGAAAATATTTTCCCCTGACAATAATAGTTGTCTGCTGTTATTTAGACATCATTACCAAAGACACTATTAGCAATCATGAACAGTTTAAGTAATAGTAAAGAGATGTCAGCTGAGATCAATGAAAAACAAAGCAAAGAAATTACTTTTCATAAAATAAAAGCTATTAAAAGAAAAAATGTTACTTACCTTCTTGCTTCAACTTCAAATCCAACCACTCTGTATTTAGTCCTAAAATTACAAAAGTTAATAAAAGTAGAAAACAATACTAAGCAAGACAATATCTTATAAATTGTTTACCAATACCAATAATTCTCTTTAGAAAATAAACTCTGAGATTAATTTTTTTTTATTGAAATGTAACTTTATTTCATATAAAACTTTTAAATCCATCTCCCACTAATCAGACAATGCACTTCTAATATAGCATAGACAATGGTTTCCAATAATTTTGACATTCAAAGTCTGATTGGGCTAAGTAAAGAGGAAGTCAGCATTACAGAATATGGTAAACATAAAAACATTCAAAGTAAAAATTCTTACAGGTAAAAAATAAAACATTGTTTTGACAACTGGTGTATATACATAAATTATATATGATGACAGTATGATATAGAACTCAACACTGCATAGTGACTGTTAGTTTCAAGTCTCAAGCAATCCCTAGACCAAGTCTTGCTACTACTTTTATGGGATATATATGTATATGCACCTGGAGTATATAGGACTAATGCTTTATGTTATTCATAGTTATGACCTTTAGTTGCTTATTTTTATTATTTTAAATTTATGTATATATTTTATTTATTTTGAATTCTATTCATCAAGAAAACAGTATGGCTAAAGAAGAGAACAGAGGAGACATCTGACATAACCATGGGGAGCTATGATAGAGCAAAAACCTGAAAACTTGTAGAAATACATACACGAGCTAAAATTAAAGACAGGATTATACAAAGACAATGGAATAGATTCATAATCTTAATTGCATCAGAAAAAATGAAAATGTAGTCAACATAAATAAGTGAAGAGACTATGGTAAAAGATAAAAATGAAATGCAAAAGTGAAGGTGGGTGAGAAATTAAAATAACAGATGAAGTAAAAAGTTGCTTGGCTGGTGCCTATTATGTTGGCAAATGTCAGAAGAGACTAAATAAACAATAAAAAAGATAGGATGTGCTAGCAGAACATGGTAGAGAATAGTATATTCATAAAGATGAATCTGAAAAATGGCCTGTTTTGCAGTGAACTAGCAATGGCTGCTGATTATACACAACCATGCATGCAAGTAAATAATAGTGAATGAACCCAATCAATAACAATATGATATTAAAAAATCTTGTAGATATATATTTTTGTTTATGGATCACAAAATTATGTAACTTTTTGACATTTCAGAGGAAGTTAATATAAAAGGATTGTACCAAAAGTCATGAGATAGAGGCATGTAATGGTAACAAGTTCTACTATATGCTAGGCTTGGACCTGTATCAGTTGTGCATTGATATCTAGTGAGTCAATAATGTGGACATTGGCTAGACTGCTCATTGCCAAGGCACCAGCAATTATTGAAGCTTGAATTGAGCATGATTGTGGCTGTCAGATGGATGGAGTATTCTATCTCAGAAATTGTGGGATCAGTTGACATCTCTTGATCTATTGTGTCACATGTGTACTGAAAGACATTACATCTTATTATGGATAACACAGTGGCCAACCCCAGATTCTTAGTGATTGTGATTAGAGGTATCTAGACAGAATTGTTTGCTGTTAAAAAAAAAAAAAAAAAAAAAGACTGAGTCAAATCACATTTAATACAAAAAAAGACATCAGACATATTGAGTGGATCAGTTCAAAATTCTTTACCTTCCATGAGATAGGTTAAAAAAAAAAAAAAAAAAAAAAAAAAACTTACTAAGGTACCCATTAACATCATGATACCAGACACACAGCCTTTTCCAGGCTTGTGACATTGCTAATTGAACCCTGAACAACTGGCAATATATGGTATGTTCTGATGAATCCTAGTTTCAGTTATTTCAGATTGAGGAAAATGTTTCAGTGCAGTGAAAAAAATCATGAGGCCATAGGCCTCAAGATTTCCATAATGGTGTGAAGTGTGTTTGCAAGGTTTAGGTTTACTGGTTTTCTAAAAGACAGCATTGAACAGTTACTGTTACACTGCATTGCTTTGTGACCATTTACACCCAATCATGGACTCCATGTACCCAAGCAACAACAATAGTTTATTCCAACAGAATAACTTTGCATGTTTTTTGTTTCTCATAATTAGTTTGTGGTGTATTCTGGAGGTTTACGATAAATGGCACAGCCACCATATTTGCACATGAGCTCAATCAAGCATTTATGAGATGTGGTTAAGGTCTATTTGTACACAAGATCTTGTGCTTACAAATCTTAAAAAGCTGTTGACTTATCAAGATGGCATGGCTACAGGTCTTCTGACCATGTGTAGAATCAATATCAAATTGCTGCACTTGGCTAGAGGCCATCCAACAGGATAAGCATCTATTCAATGACTTGATACATCAGCATATATTAAATTTATCAGAAAGTTAATGTTTATACAAGAAAATAGATTAAACATATTCAAAATACCAGTGGGTGTTTAAAAGCTTCAATTCAATATGTAACAAAGCCAAAGAGAAACCGATCAACGGCTGTGAACAGATAAACGGATATTAAGAAAAGACAATATTTCTTTGACAAGTATAACTGAGGGATCAAAAGTGATAATTTCAGTGATAATAATTTACTAGAAAGGGACTGTTGACTATTCTCATGTTAATACAGCATCTCGTATCACAGAAAGAAACGCAAACACCAAAATTATGGCTGAAACATAATTCAACAACGTACAACCTAAAGTAAATAGAAAAAAAAGATTTACTCACTCATCTTCAGTATGAAATTTTAAATTGAGCTTCAGATGGTTATTGATAAAAACCTACAAAGACAAAAAAAAATTAAATCTCTAATAATAAAAAAAAAAAAAATCAATACATTTCTCATATATTGTTGTTTCTGTTAATATTATCATTAAAGTACAATGATTTATTACATTGCATGGAAAAAAAAAGAAAAAAAAAAGAAAAAGAATTCAGTAAGCCAAGTTTGAATTACATCTGAGTTTTTTAATATTCATATAAATGCACTTAAGTCATCCCTTATCTACTCAGCAAGAAGTAAATTAAGGTAGCCTGGGATTTTTAGCCTTGGTTAGCAACAAGTATAGGCCTTAAGCTTATGTTGGAAAAAAAAAAAAAAAAAAAAAAAAGTGAGGACATGGCAGCCTTAGTAAAAGAAAAACACAACGAGAGAAATTCTTCAGTCATGCATTGCACAATCTACCACATTAGGTGATAGCATCTTATGAAAAAAAAATGTTGAAAGCTTGATCCATGTTCCAAAATCTGACCAAACATGAGTTTTTTTGTTTTTTTAAAAGTTCTTGGTTATGTTGAGAACTTTTTAATACCCTCTTCAATATGTAACAAACAAAAATTCAATAAATTCTTATTGGAACTAAAAAGTTTTATATAGAACAAGTTTAAAAGAAAAGCAAATAAATTTAAATAAAATAAAATAAGATAAAACAAATAACATTTTGCTTATAAAACACTCAAAGTAACAATTTAAATAACTTTGTATTTTCTGGCAACATAAAGTGTATGAATTTATGTTTTTTTATCAGAAAACTTAAGGAGTAAAGCTACTTACCTCATCATTTTTTACAAATCCAAGTTTATAACCGTGTTCATATTGTACTTCTCTGGTTTCTAGCATTTCAAATTTGGTAGCACATGGTAAATTATCAACCAATCTAAAAGTAAGCAAGCATTTCTTTTTAAATGAGGCCAAGTATTGGAAAGGATTCATTTAAATACAATAGGAAGCAGGAAAAAAAACTTAATTTTCCACATTTCATTACAATGAATGTTTTTTTTTTTTTGTTGAGTTATATTCCAGACAAAGTACTGTTCAAGAGAGAATATAACAACCTATCCACATTTAAACCATCTTTGCTCTGGCTATAATTTGACCCCAGTTGTATCTTTTTTCTTTTCCACCTTTTTCTTCTTGAAGGTAACTTATTCAAGAAACAGATCTAAATTGTTTTGCATGTAGGACATGGAAATCAGAATATAAAGCCTCGATTTAGATTTTCTTTTCCCTTTACTTTTTTTTTTTTAAATGTGCATCATAGGTTGTTTTAATTTGACAACTCCAATGTGTTGTCATGATATTTTATCTGGCTAATATTGATCTAATTTGGCAGAGCCCACTAAGAAAATCGGTTTATAACTCCTTCAAATCACCAGTTAGCTCAACCCTTAATTATTATGGCAAACAGTAAACTCTTTATTGATTAGAATCATGAATGAAATAAACTCTTGATATTTGGACAAGGCTCAACATAAAATATCAATTCAACTATTATGAAACCTAGCAGTAACACTGCATACTCACAATCGTACATTTTGTGTGTGTGTGTGTGTGTGTGTGTGTTTAGGCAGAAAATTTTCTTTTAGGCATGCCTCGATGATCTGTAGTTTGCGTTTATTTTCTTGGTGTAGGATAGTTGTGTTATCAATCATTATTTAAATAATAAAACAACAAAAGCAAACTACAGATCCTTAAGGCAATATTCATTAAAAACCTTAATCCGTCAATAGAATCAGCTATGAATACTGTAGTAATGTTCTAAAATGTTTATAAAAAGAAGTTTTTCATGCTTTAACACATGCAAGACTGTGACATTACAACATAAAAAAAAAAAAAAAAAAAATTATATTTTGGATAATCTTCACTTTCTAACGAATACTAAGCAATTTATCAACCGTTACATTTGAAGTAAGAAAATTTCCGGTAATTTTTAGCAACACAGTTTTGCAGTTATTTTTTGTTACTACAACTCACACCCCTGAAGATGATCTCAGGAGATTGAAACTTAAGAACATTGAAGAATAAATAATAAAATCAACTGTCAAAATTACAGCTCATTTCTTACATCTTTCCATTATAATACGTGAAAGATTATCTGTGAGTATGAACGAATTTTATTAAAAATAAGCAAACAATATTTGCAATTTATCTAATCCGACACACACACACACCCATCTATATAAATAAAAATGTACTTGTCTGTTTGTTACTATCAGCTAATCTAGAAAACAGCTGCACCAATTATTTTGAAATTTTACTAAAGCATTTTAATCGAATGTGAGTATGTTTTTATATACCTTATATTAAAAAATATTATAATGTTAAAAAAATATATATTTTGCAAAGTCAATTAGAGCCAATGAGAGCCAAACCCAAAAACTTTCATTTTCGATATGGACACGTTTACAGACAACTTTGTTATTTCATAGAAAACATAAGAAAACTCCACATTTAAGGTAAGCAAAGCCTTTCTTTTATTATTATTTCTATTTTGGTTTGTGTAAAGAACAGAAATCCCTTCCTTAAAAAAAAGAAAGGAAAAGAAAGAATTTTTCTATTCATTTTTTTTTTTTTTACAATGAATTATTATCAATATTCCATTTATTTTGTTGGTTCAGTAATAAATTTCTTTTTTAACCTAAGCCAGTTTTTATTTCTTTTTTGTTGGGCCTAAACGACAGACTCTTTAAAATGTTTTTTCATTTTTTTTTCAACGAATTATTATCAATATTCCATTTATTTTGTTGGTTCAGTAATAAATTTCTTTTTTAACCTAAGCCAGTTTTTATTTCTTTTTTGTTGGGCCTAAACGACAGACTCTTTAAAATGTTTTTTCATTTTTTTTTTCAACGAATTATTATCAATATTCCATTTATTTTGTTGGTTCAGTAATAAATTTCTTTTTTAACCTAAGCCAGTTTTTATTTCTTTTTTGTTGGGCCTAAACGACAGACTCTTTAAAATGTTTTTTCATTTTTTTTTTTTCAACGAATTATTATCAATATTCCATTTATTTTGTTGGTTCAGTAATAAATTTCTTTTTTAACCTAAGCCAGTTTTTATTTCTTTTTTGTTGGGCCTAAACGACAGACTCTTTAAAATGTTTTTTCATTTTTTTTTTCAACGAATTATTATCAATATTCCATTTATTTTGTTGGTTCAGTAATAAATTTCTTTTTTAACCTAAGCCAGTTTTTATTTCTTTTTTGTTGGGCCTAAACGACAGACTCTTTAAAATGTTTTTTCATTTTTTTTTTCAACGAATTATTATCAATATTCCATTTATTTTGTTGGTTCAGTAATAAATTTCTTTTTTAACCTAAGCCAGTTTTTATTTCTTTTTTGTTGGGCCTAAACGACAGACTCTTTAAAATGTTTTTTCATTTTTTTTTTTCAACGAATTATTATCAATATTCCATTTATTTTGTTGGTTCAGTAATAAATTTCTTTTTTAACCTAAGCCAGTTTTTATTTCTTTTTTGTTGGGCCTAAACGACAGACTCTTTAAAATGTTTTTTCATTTTTTTTTTCAACGAATTATTATCAATATTCCATTTATTTTGTTGGTTCAGTAATAAATTTCTTTTTTTAACCTAAGCCAGTTTTTATTTCTTTTTTGTTGGGCCTAAACGACAGACTCTTTAAAATGTTTTTTCATTTTTTTTTTTCAACGAATTATTATCAATATTCCATTTATTTTGTTGGTTCAGTAATAAATTTCTTTTTTAACCTAAGCCAGTTTTTATTTCTTTTTGTTGGGCCTAAACGACAGACTCTTTAAAATGTTTTTTCATTTTTTTTTTCAACGAATTATTATCGACAAGACACTAAATTTTCATGAAAAAAAAAAAAAAAAAAAAAAATATGAAAAATTTATTAAATTTAACATTTTTCTTGGGGGTGCTCATTTCATCATACATGTTCATAGTAAAATCAATCCTCAATTTGTTTTTTTCGCTTTTGTTTTTGGTAAACATCAAGGGTTAAGTCCTTTTTTGTTGTTTTGGTTTTTTTTCACGGGGTGTTTGTCGTCTCATAACTATAATGCCTTGTGCAGTAATAACTCATGGTCCGTGGACGAATGTATGTGTGTGTAGCATGTGTGGAAATGATAGAAAAGTAGAGATCTACTCACGGTTGACTGAAAGTATACATTTATTTTACATAGAGAACATTACAACATAGGTACATACAGAATCAGTCCCAAGTTACTGGATTGTGTGTCACAACCATTAGCGCAGGAAAACATGCATGTGTTCTTAACCATTGACGGCCATATTCCAAGTCTGTTTTTAAGTGCCACACGTCTCATGTCTGAATGTCGTGTTGATCACGTGACTCGCATGGACCCACTTTCAGAGCAAGACAAGATTATCAAACAGTTCAAGAAGGAATGATAACCCATGCAGCAAAAAGAAGTATACCATTAACCTCAGATAAGGAGGATTTCCGTTGGAAGAATGGTAGCAATTGTTTATTTGGGGATACTGTTGGCCACTTGGTACAGTGGTAGCGGATGACTTCCTGTAGTAGAGGATCAGAAGCCGTGTTTTCTTTAATCATGTGGGAAGTAACTGGCAGTTCCTTTACTGTAGTTGTGAGCATTGAAGGGATTTCTGGCTCCAAGGACATTGCTGCAACCACTGAATCTTCAGGTAGTTTTTAGTGCATATTAATGAGTCTCGATAAGGCATCTACATGTCCAATCGAATTGGTTGAAAGGTACTTGATTGAGAAATCAAAATCCAAAAGTGTGGTAGCCCATCGTTGTAACTGGTTGGCGGTATACACTGGAATTCCTTTCTTGAACCCAAAAATGCTTATCAGAAGTTTATGATCTGTGACCAAGGTGAAATGACGTCCATAAATCATTTTGTGGAATTTCTTTATGGCATTTTTATTGCAAAAGCTTTCTTGATTTGGCCATAGTTCCTTTCTGCAGGTGTCAATAACCTAGACACATGCGCAATAGCTTTCTTACTGCCATCAGGAAAGATTTGAGAGATCACGGCTCCAACGCCATAGTCAGAAGCCTCGGAAACAACAACAATGTCCAAAGATGGATTGAAATGTGTCAGAAAAAGATCTGAAGAAAGAGAAGCTTTAGTTTTGGCAAAAGCAGCTTTGCATTCTGGTGACCAGTTCCATATAATTTCTTTTTTTAGAATGTGATTCAGGAGACCAGATCCAATGTAACTCTGGCAAAAATGAACTGTAATGGCTTACTAACCCAAGAAAAGAACGTAGAGTTTTGGGGGCTTGTTGGAGCTGGCATGTTTTTGTTGGCTGAAATGTTCTCAGGGTCCGGTCGTTGGCCCGTTTTATCAAAAAAAAAAAAAAAAAAAAGATTTTATCGACGTCTGGTAAAATTGACATTTTTCCGCTCGTCCATGAAAACCATATTGTTGGATACGTTCAAATATGGAGATTAGCCATTGTAAAAGTTCATCCTGGGATATGCCTGCAACTATGATGTCGTCAATAAACGCTGTGGCTCTGGTTATACCTGTGAGCATGGTATCTATAGTCTGCTGGAATATAGCTGATGGAAGACAGTTTTATTTAAATAAACCTTTGTGGGTGTTGATTGTAAAGAGCTCCTTGGAGTCCTCATCAACTTCCATTTGCAGAAATGCATCTGAAAAATCAATTTTTGCAAAACAGATTCCACCATTTAACTTGGCAAAAAAGGTCTTCAGGTATTGATAGGGAATAATGGTGTGTATCTAGCACATTATTTAATCCTGTAGAATAATCAGTACAGATGTAGACTTTGCCATTTGTTTTCCTGACCACAACAATAAGAGCCGCCCATCTGGAGTAGTTTGTTGGCTCGATTACTCCAGCTTCTTGGAGGCAATTCAGTTTCTTTTCGACTTTGTTGAGAGCTGCATAAGAGACAGGACATTTGGGCCTAAATATTGGCTTGCTATCGGCTTTCAACTTGAGAGTGGCTTGAATTTTCGTGCAACACCCAAGATCCTCTCGAAAAAATCACTAAACTTAGACTTAAGTGTCTGAATAAAAAGTGTCTTGAACTGACCTGAGAGAAAATGTATTGAAAACAGATTCCAATGGATCAGTGAACAGATAGAGTTCTTCAATCCAGTCTAAACCGATCAGATTTAGATCTGTGTCTGTCACGTAGCATGTTCCAGTGAATTGTTTATTACGGAAAGAAACAGAAACAATTTAGTTCGCCAGTGAGTCAAATGTCATTTCCTGATGCGCTCTGGGCAATGTGGTTTGTTTTCAGTAGATCAGGTTTGCCAATTTTTGTCCACGTGTTCCGTGAGATGAGGGCGATATCAGATGCTGTGTCGAATTGAAAACAAACTGGAAAATTGTTTAAACCAACACTGATGTATTTCCTGAGGGACTTGAAGTCAATTTTGAAGAAAGCAGACACTGAATGTGATTTTCTCCTCTGATTCATTTTTTTTATGGGTTCCATGAGCAGACTTACTAGGAGTCTGATCAGCAGATTTGGCCGTTGGAGGATGACAAAACTTTTCTTTGTGGTCACGTTTATGGCACATCTGGCACTTGTGTTTTTTGAATGGACAAAAGTGTGCATAGTGCCATTCACCGCAAGACCAGCATGCAGACGGTGGAATTTTGTTTTCTTTACATTTGTCATTTGAATGAATGTGACTAACTTGAGAAGGATGGGAAGGTAAAGTGGATTGTTGTTGAACCAACATGGTATCTTTTCTTAAATTTAACAACCTGTGACATTCTGTTGTCAAATCCTGGTCTGTTACCTTTATGTCTGTTTCAAGCTTTACTAGTAGTCGAGAACATATTTCTGAATTGTAGACCTACTATGAATATTAAACATTTGAACTGGTCTTCTGTAAGTGTCTGAAGGTGAAATCTCTCACTCGCGATTCACGTGTCCAGCGTAGGTGACGAAATCATCTGACTGGTTTTTGGCTAGTTTAAAACAGTTGTAATGGACGTTGAACAGAGATTGTTGTTGTTCTCCGAAAATGTCAGTTAAAATTGCAATGGTCTCAGCGAAGGTCAAGTTGGAAGGTCATTTGGGTAAAATAAAATTCACAACGCTTTTGTTTTCTTTTGTACCTAACTTCTGTATGAGTAGCTGTTTTTTCCAATCATCGTCTTTGTTTGGAAATTCGTGGTGGAAAGTGTCTTTCCACCGTGAAAACCATCAATTGAATGTGAAGCTGTTTTTGCGTCGTACGTAAATTCTGAAATTGCATTTGAAAGATCAACACTAGATGATTAACCGGTGTCTTGGAACTGAAATTCTTGGGTTAAAGTTATTAAATTCAGTTGAGCTCTTTCAAATTGTTCTTGCTGTTGTGACAAAATTTGTTTCAGAAATTCTGCAGAAGTAGATATTTTTTTTTTATAGTTTTGAGTGACTGTTTAAAATCAAAATAAATTGTTGACGGTTTATTTTATTTTATTTTTTTTTTCAAAGTTCAATTCCTCGTTGCCAGTTGTTATGAATGGGATGTTTGTCATCTCATAACTATAATGCCTTGTGCAGTATAACTCATGGACAAGTGTGTGTGTGTGTGGGGGGGGGGGAAGGTAGCATATGAAAAAAACATGTTGAGACGATAAAAAAGTTAAAATTTACTCACAGTTGACTGGAAGTATACATTTATTTTATACAGACAAGATTACAACATAGGTACATACAGAATCAGTCCCAACTGCGCAATAGTGGCAGTGGAATGCCTTACTTGAGGTGAAATGATTTTTGGAACAGGACAGGGTTATTTCCCTTGGAATATGTTTGTTATTGTTTTCAAGCAGAAATACTTCTTTTTCAAAATAGGTGTGTGGGTGGGGGCTTAAAATTTTGAAATGTCGATTTTGGCCAACCCCCCCCCCGATTCCTAATCTCAGTGCAAAAGATCTGCTTCAATTCATATGTGTGTTGTGGTGCATTGGATATCGGCTCAGAACGAGAAATCAGGGAGCCAAATTCATTGCATTCACTTACGCACAAATACCCTTGTGAAAGGTATTAATCCGTCTCTTCCTTCCAGTTATGGGTTAAATAACAGGACAGATCAGGTTCTATAGCCTTGGTCGGCAACCAGTCTACCACAGAAAGCAAATGGCAACCTACTGCAGGATAATCATCTGCCCAATCAGTCATGTCTCTTTCGAGACATAATCACCCAAGCGTGTATCACGTATGGCACTTAACTGACTGCTTTGCAGAAGGTCAAACTTAGGTCGTTGTACTCGCAAATCGGAAGAAGTGCGACGAGTAATTGCAAATCAAAATGAGGAAGAACAGGCATCAGCGAACGAGTGAAGGAGGCAATGAATGGTTGAGATACATGGCGAGTAAGCAGCAGAGCAACGTGCAGCCAGACTTAAAGATGCACGATTGCGAGTATGGCAACAGTAAACACAACCCTCTGCAAACCAGACAATCTATATCTGCACAGACAACGGAACAACTAAAAATATTGTGTACCCACAAGTATGGGCACTTTCTCTTTTCTATTTAACAAAATTGAGCCACAGCAATGCGTGACCAGGTACAGCTAGTATATATATATATATATATAAAAAAAATCAGTTTCATTAAATAATTTTATTAAATAATTAAAAAAAAGTATTTTGAAGTGGAGATAGTTTTTGTGAATATACTCTGATATAAAAATCTTCAGATGATTCCAGTTGAAGAATAAAATATAATTTAATCAAGTGAATTGAATTCAGGAAAAAAATATGTAGAAAGCAAATACCCGAAAGATGGAAACTTTACAACCACGAAAGTTAAAGTTAAATCATTAAAGGAAATCTTTTCTTTTATTGATTTAAGAAAATATCAATGATAATATTTGGCAATGTTGATATTAAAACCAGGCATCTGGAAAGATTGCCCACAACTATACAGCAGATGTTTTATAACAAGCAGTAAGTAACATTACATAAAAATCAGTATTCCTCTTGGCATAGAAATGATAAACTTGTGTATAAAAAAAAAGTGTGTGTGTGTGTGTGTGTGTGTGTATATATATATATATATATATATACACACACAAGTCAGAACAAAATATTAACACTGAAAATACTCACAAGTGAACATAATATGCATGCCTGATACGTTCAGCCACAAGTTTGCTGTCCTCAATAGTCATGGTGACAGCTTGGTCATTATGGCATAAAATTTCACAGCCCTTGTTTTCAGCCATTGTGACCTGCAAACAGTTAAAATATACAGATTAAAAGCAGCTGTTGCCAGTCAGTTGTAGAGAAATAAAAAAAAAGAGCCTCAATAAATTGATAAATTCTAAGATTTAGTAAGTAATTTTTCGATGGTTCTTATCCAGCTTAAATGCAAGCTAACTCTACAGCTTTACACACACAAATTAAATATTAAATAGAAAAATGAACAATGTTTGACTTTTTTTATTGATGGGGTCATAAGTGAAAGATTCAAAGGATCTTATTAGAATAAATCAAATAGAATACTGAAATTCTAGATTGTATTTAAGTAACATTTGTTTTGCAATTAATTTATAAAAACACTTTCATGTGTTAAAATTTTACAGAGATGTTAAATAATGTCTGATGTTTAACAAAGTACAAGAAATATTAATATCACTTGATGCTGAATTTCTGCTCCAAAGATGACTACTCACCTAATGTTATAAGAAGTACATTAGCCATTCTTCAGCATGATTGATCCTATAGCCACCGCTTTCTGATTTAGAATTTTACAAAAAATGCAAAACCCTGAAAGAGGGCTTGATGTAATCAGCTAATTGGTTGGATCAGACCTCTCTGACCACCCATCTAGCCCAGTAAGGACCAGTGGAGTGTTGCAGGTCATGTGACTACTTAAGTAACCAGCTTTCCAAAAAGCATCACGAGTCACCACCTACAGCCAACAGTGGGCCCCAATGAGTGTGTGTGGGTGGGATCTTACGACTCTACAGAGATGCAGTTGGTGTATTCTACTGCCCCAGCCAACAGGGCAATGCCTATTTTAAGGACGAGATTATTGTACATATGTTTGGTGATAAACCCATTGAAGAGACAAGATTCTGAATATTGTTTTTTTTTAAGGCAAGCTAGCTGATCACATCTGGAAGATAGGTGCAACAATTTCCTTATTCCACTTATTCACTTTGATATTTATTTTAATAAATGTTTGTGAAACTGTTTTATTAAAGCACAAAGAGGATATGATTAAAGTCTTCAAGCACATCAACCAAGACAGCTTCGTTCATCATTAAGATCGGTAACACCTAGCCTTATTTCCACACTAACAATCCTTCCATCTCTACTAAACGCAAATTTCCAGACAAAAATAGCGTTGAATTTTGGTTTACATTTTTACAGGAATATTATTTATGACACACATTTATTTACTAACTGAACAGTTAACTTTAATGTTGGTTTTAATTTATAAAATCATTTTCTTCAAAAATTCTTTCTGGAAATGAAACTTCAAATTTGATATTGCTCTTTCTACTATTGATGGGAATTTCCTCCCAAGCCTTTTAGTGTTTCAATATTTGAATAAAAATTTTTTTCATAGCAAGATATTAAGCCAACACCTAATTGAAAATGCCACGCCTAATCATGAAGCTAGTTTTCAGACTCAGACATACAAACACAAAGATTCATATAATGTAAAAAAGTTATTCAGGTGAAGAAAAAATATATCTGTCATTTTTATCACTTACCTCATATGGAGTATTTGTAATTCGATCACCTCTCAAAACTTCACCTGCAACAAAAAAAATTTGAAAGTTAAAAAAAAAAAAAAAAAAAAAAAAAAAAAAATTATTCAATCATGTTGTCTGAAATTTGAAGTCGATCAAGTTGATCAAGTCTTTATTTTATTTACAATCCAAGGCTTCATGAGAATCAAAGACAATTTTCCTCAGCTACATTAAAATGAAATTATCAGTACTGTTATAAATTTCAATATACACTATGTCAGATTTTATTATGCACAACAATGTTTTACCAATAATATTAGTATTAACTAACCGAAATTAGTAACATTTTCAGAATATATTAGATTAGCTATAATTCTGCTGATATATCTTCATTAAAAATACTAATAAATTGTTTTGGAGGAATGTCAGGTTTCATTACACAAATAAAATGCAACATATTTATTTATAAATGCAAGAGATTCAGGCTACAGAAATAAATATTTGATATATTCAATATTTCAAATAGCTAAATGAATTATTGTTATATATATATATATATATATATATATATAGTCATCAGCAGACAGATCTGTTTTGCTGTATCACAGCTCATCAGTACAGTTAGACTGATTGCTTTTAACCCAGGATTGAAACCCAACCAAATTGGCGTCAGTTGGCGATTCTACCTCTGGGCTATGGGCACTTGGTAGAAGAAGGCAGACTTTTTTTGCATGTATATTATCATTATACATGCCCAATAGCCAGAGTGCTCTAATTCATTACTGAATGAGCAATGTGTACATGCCAGGTTAGCTATATATAAAAACTTCTATATCCTTTATCAGTCTTTCAGTCATTGATTTATTAACTTTTCTATTGTTATAGCATTACTTCCAACAGTTTTTCTTTCTAGAGAAATTTTCTCGGATATTGTTTTCTATTCTCACATTTATCTCTTTCAATAATGTCCTGTAAGTTTTCTATTGCATTAATATCCGCTGAGGATGAGAGACATTTCACTAACTAGGTGTCTTTGAAAGTTTAATTTTTTTTTTTTTTTTAGACAAAGTGGGCATTATATGAAGAATTTCGCAATTAAAGGCAAATAGAACCTTGCTTGTGAAGTTTTTTCTAGCCGAGTGATTAAAGCATGATGGATCAGACAGGTTTCTTCTGCAAAAGGCAACACAGGTTCAAATCCTGTTGGAAGGTACATTTTCTTTAGTAAGTTTTCTTAAGTGTGCAGGATGTAGAAAAAAAGAAAATGGAGCATATACTCAAATACATGCATCCACTAAAATAATGCCTGAAGTTTTTTTATAGACATTTTCAAATAAAACTGTGAAAATTACATATATCGTATGGCCATTTCAGTGGAGAAACCTTTCTTTATTAGGACAAAATTCATATAGCTGAAGGTCACTCAAAAAGAAATTCATATGAAAGAAAGAAAAAGAAAAGCTTGTTTCTTATTTCTTTTTCCTTCTCTCATGTAAATTTCCGGCATATGAATTTTGTCCTAATAAAGAATTTGTTGTCGATTAAGCAAGGTTTCCTCGGTGAAATGGCCATACAACCAATGTAATTTTAGGAGTTTTATTTGAAAATATATATATTTGGCTTTGTAAATAGATAATACTATTTACATCAAGTTCTCTACCTGGATCAGTCTTAATAAGATTAATTGGATCTGTTTTGGGGTTTTACCTACATGCCATTTTCATTTGGGATTTGTGTGTGCGTGTGTGTGTGAGAGAGACTTTTTCTATTCATTTCTTCTCCACATTTAACCTTGATAAAGTTCAAGAGATGAAATGTGTTGGCATAGAAATTGTTTCTTTTGTCTTATTTATAGATCAATAAATTTATTTATATCTGAATTTTCACACATGATAAACAACCTTGACTTTACACCATTAAATAAGTTATTGTAAATATTTCTAATAAAAACATTACAAGCTGAAATTCACTAAATATATCCTGAATATTTTACCAACATTGGTTGGTTGATACCAAATTTATAGTAAAGGCATTGGCTTGTATAATAAAATTTGACAGTGTTTTTTATTTCTTGCTTCTAAGCATAGATTAACAATGTTTTGTCAACAATTGGGCTTAGTACATAAAAAACAACAAATTTTTAGATTTATTATATGATGAAAAAAAATTAACTTTTTTTAGTTTGAACACCAAATCTAACATTTGTTTTTGTTTTAAGTTAGTAAATTTCTATTATTTGACAGTTTGTTTTCAAGTTTATATTATTAAATGTGCAGTAAGATAATACACTTACCTAAATTCTCTGTTTTGTACACTACTCCATTTTTAGGTTTACAAAATGGTAAGGAATAATATTCATAGGGTAGCTGCGTCTTTACACTGGTCATTTTCACAGCCTGAAAGGAAAAAAAAAAGTTTTATAACTGCAATTACCAAAGATCTTTGGTTAATAATAAATTAATTATGATTCCAACAAGGAACAGATTTGTTTTCTTCATTTCAAAATATACAAACAAAGCACAAATGTTGAAGTCATTGGATAAGGGGCAAGAGAGATTATTACTATCAAAATTATGAATGAATTTCTTTAGTTTCAGATGTACATAAATGTCACTTTTCATCTCTTAGAAAGAGCAAATGCTAATAGTAGCAAAGCCATATTGCTAAGCTTGAGGTAAAATTGAAAGCAGGTGCAAAGATCATCTGTTATTTTAGCAGGCATAAACTACAGCCCCCCCCCCCACCAATTAACCTTTTTAGTTTGAACACCACATCTAACATGTGTTTTTGCTGTTTTAAGCTACTAAGTTTATATTATTTACTTTTGTTTTAAATATAAATATCAAAATTAAATAAACTATCAAATTTCCTGTTTTTGTGAGACATCTTTCAGTTAGTTTTCTACTCTTGTCTTCTTTATTTAAACATACATATCTCCAATGAAAGTTTATTTCTGAAAGAAAATATTACTTTTTACTGTAGATTTACATTGGGCTGAGTTGATACCACATGATAGAAAGAATACAGTCTAAAACAGATTTTTTTTCTTTCTATGATGCATGGTTCTGAGGACAAATCACATTCTGTTGCAGGCTTCTGACTCAGTTGAGATTATTTACATGATAAATAAACCAAAAGCCATGAACTAAACTTAAATGAAATTTAAAATGTTTACAAATTGTAAACCAGATTTGATGAAAGTAACACAATGTAAGAAATATAAAATATTTTAGAATAATTTATAGTTACGATTCTAAATGCAAATTGTTTTAAGAAATTGCTCAGAAACTGGTAAAATGCTTATCTATAAATGTTGAATGTTGAAATATGACTGAAGAACCTACATTAAAACTCGTTAAATGCCCCACAAGTAGTGAAATAAAAATGAATAAAAAAAACATGACAAAGTGATACACTGGTAATTGTGCAAACTAATTTGAATAGATTAAAAGTTAGCGAATGTGCGTTGTGGTGCAGTGGATATCGACTCAGAATGACAAATCAGGAAGCCAAGCTCAATTCCAGTTGAATTCATGGCATTCACTTACACACAAATACTCTTGGGAAAGGTATTAATCCGTCTCTTCCCTCCAGTTATGGGTCAAATAACAGGACAGATTGGGTGCTATAGCCTTGGCTGGCAACCAGTCTACCACAGAAAGCAATGGCAACCTACTGTGGGATAATCTTCTGCCCAGTCAGTCATGTCTCTTTCAAGACATGATCGCTCAAAGCGTGTATCACGTATGGCAACTGACTGACTTTGAATAGACCATAAAATAATGGTATGAGCATTAAATGAAAGCCAGCCTAAAAATAAAAATAAAAAAATTAAAATAATTTTGATTTCAAATAATCTGAACCAACCATAAACACTGAATGTTGAGAGAAAGAAAAAATACCAGAATCTTACATGAAAATGAGAAAAATGTAAAATATGAAGATTAGAGTCATATTTGTAACAATGAAAGGAAAAATAAACATTGGAGCCAAGATGGAAGCAAGTGAATATTCAAACAGATATCAGTTCTGTGAGGATATTGAAAGTATTGCTTGAGATCTGAGATGATTCAATGGTCAAGCCAACCACAAACATTTGACATAAACCTGAAAATGCACAACATCCACTTTAGCAAAATACTTAAAAAAAAAAAAAAAAAAAAAAAAAATACACATTACCTTGACTTCTACAGATTGTCCTTTTGTAAACTCCACAGGGGCTACCCCAGGCACATAGAATGCTTGCACTATACATAATATTGAACAAGCCACTACACCCCACAGTATATGTCTGGTGAACATCTAGAATAAAGAGAAAAAGATTTAATAGGAGATATACAAGGTAATAAATTTTGTAACATTAGGGATGAACATATGGACCTTGGTTAAACAGATTCTGTATACAGAAGAAAATTCAAGTTTAATTGATCACTTAAAGCCAAAGATTAATCTGCATAAAAGATTGGTTAAATTGGCATGTTGTTGACTCTTCAAGTCCAATCAGCCATCAGACAAAATGTGTTTAAACACGAGGAACATGGATATCAAACATACAGCCTGCCAAGGACTTCAATGTGGCCCTTGAAACAATTCTGAACAAACTGAAACCTAGCAATGTTTTTCTCACCTGTCCTAACTGGCATTTAAGAGATTAGCCTTGCATAGGGACCCCGATTTTCCGTTTCAAATTTTCCTTGATTCCGTTTCGACTTTTAGTAAATTCAGTTTTTTTCCGTTTTCACATTTGCAAAATTTAATTTTCCTTAGTTATTAGGTTTATTGAATTTATAATACTTTTATGAGAAAAATTAAGAAAAATTAAAACTTATAAAACATTTCAAACTTTTATTCTATTTGAAGAAATAGAGGTTTTTACATGTTGAAATTTTTATCATCTCAGAAAGTATTAACAACAAATAACTCCAAGTATATTAAAAAAAAATTAACTACAATTTTTTTGCAAAACCTTATTTCAATCACAATAATACTCTAACAAAATTTAAACATTAATTCAAATATTTAAAAAAAATATGACAAACTGAAAAACAGCTAAAAAATTTGAAATTCAATATTTTCCAAATTAAAAAATTAGCAATCAGTAAATCTTTTTTCTAAGTCTCCATTGAAGTACAACATTGTCAATTGCTTGGTGTTCTCAGGGGTTAGATTTTCACGTTTTTTATTCATCAAATGTTTATATTGAGAAAATGAACGTTCAACATCAACACTAGTAACAGGTATCCATATGACTTTATCAGCAATCTGTTGTAGAAAAGGAAATCTGCTCTTATTTGCATTCCAAAATGCTGGTATATTAAAAGGATTTGGTAAGTTATCTTTGTAGTTTACATAAATTTGGAATTCTTCTACAAGTTCAGTAGAAGGATTTTGAAAGTCTTTAATAGCTGCAAATCTATCCATATTGTGACTTATACAGGGTAGTTGTCTTGGATCAAATATACGAGCTGCATTGTAAAAGTTATACACAGGGTGGGCTTCCAGGTATTTATTCAATTTAGAAAAAGATAGGCTGAACAAATCTTGAAAGTTTGAGATAACTTTCTCCCTTTCTGCGGTTTTCAGTTCAGACAGAAGACAGTCAGTTTCAAGGCCAAATGTGGATTTTGATATACCAGCATGTAAATATTGTTTCACATCTTCCATTATATTATAAGCAACACACGCAAGTGGAGACTTAGTTTCTTCTAAGCTTGTCAAAGCTTTTATTAAACGTGTGCAGTTCTGTGTAATAAAATACAGATTTAGGCGCAGATTAAGGTAAGAGGCATGATGTAGTCGATCATCAACTACTAATTCAAGAATTCTCTCCACTGCAAGGCCATGACTCTTTTCTTGCTTAAAGAATCCTTCATAAAATTGTATGAAAGATGAATGATATCTGGCAGCATTAAACCAGGAATTCCATCTGGTTGCCACTGGGACAGGAGGTAGTTTCACTTGTTCTTTAGGTAAATAATTTTCAAGCCATTTCAAATATCGCTTTTTCGACTCGGCTTTCTAAAAAAGGCTGATTTGATGAAAGTAGTGAGCTGGGTAACATCATCAAATGCTGGCCAATTTGAGAATACTTCACCAACTAGATTTAAAATGTGTGCCAAACACAACACATGGTAGCTGTTGTTAAATATATTTGTTAAGACTTCTCTATGAGCTTTTTTGCAATAGGCTGCAGAATCTGTTACAAAGGCAAGGATCTTATCAAATTCTATGTCAAAATGAGTTACAGCTCGGACACATGCTTGACTTACTGTTTGATGATTGCATTCTGACAGGGTAACAACATCAATAAGAAATGACTCACCACGAATGTTTGCAATAATATTTAAAATGCTGTGGTCACGACAGTCTGTTGTTTCATCTGTTATAATGTTAATCCATTCGTTCGCAAGCTTGGATTTTAAAGCAGCTAAGTGACCAGCAAATAATTTTGGTAGATGAAGCTCCCTAATACAATTTACACTTGGAATAGAGCCACCTTCCTTACAGTATTTTAATAAAAATGGTCTCATTTTATCAATTTTGTGCAGAGGAATGTCCGATAAAGTGCACATTTTTAAAAAATCAAGAATAAATTCATCTCGTTTGTCTTTACTTTTGAACATTGTGGAAATTGTTTTTTGCTTCACTTGAGATGACTCAGTTGAAGATTTTTTTTCTCATATGCACTTTTGACCTAATGTGGTCTTTGATTGTATCAATCCTAAAAATATCGACACTATGTAGACAAAATTTGCAAAATAGCATATTATCTTCTGCATAAAAGTCGTCAGGAAATTGTTCAACTCTAGCTTTTGCACAAATTTTAGATACTGGGGTCGTTCTTTTTCTTTTTGGGGGAGCAGATGAAATTTTAAAACTTGTTTCAGCCATTTTGATGAAAAAATCAGAGAGAATTGTAATGTGTCTTGATTTTAAACTGTAGTCTCATGTTTGAAGAAGAAAACTTTTTTCTCTATTTCTAAACTGTAAGAGAGAAATGTACCATTTCATAAAAATAAGTTATAAAATAAAACCATATAAATAGATTATTAAAAATGTATTGCTTTGATCTTGCTCTTTTTCCTTTCATTCATTTTTAAGTTACAAGTATTGTTTAAAAACCCCACTTCCACTTAATCAGGGAGACAGACATTGTAGGGAGGGGAATACTAATTTAGTTTGAGTTGCTTGTGTGTTAAATTTTCTTGAGGTTTTTTTTAATATTTGAAAATAAGATAAAGTATGTTCTAGAATTTTTTTTATAAGTGTAGAAAGTGAATTAAAAAAAAAAATTTCTTTAGATAGCTGGAAAACTACATAATGTTGAAAGAAGAAAACATTTTTCTATATTTCTCATAAATGAATGAGAGAAATATAGCATTTCGTAAAGATAAGAAATAAAATGAAACAAAAAAAGATTATTAAAAATATTCTTCCTTGTTTAGTTTCTTCATTCATTTTTAGGTTAAAACTTGTTATAAAACCCACTTCCACTTAATCAGTGCAGTGACATAGTGTATTTGGAAGGGGTGGAACATTATCTTTGATCTACATCCATATTTTCTAAACATTTTTTTTTTTTTTTAAATTTGCCAAAATAAGATTATGTTTTCTAGGAATTTTTTTTTTGTATGAGTGCAGAAACTGATTTTAAAATGTTTTTTTTTGGGGGGGGGGGGGGCTTAAATTTTTTTTAAGAAATATTACAGGGTCATGTTATTTTATTATATATTATATTTACAAACCTTGAGTATTTTATGGAAAAAAGAAAAAAAAAATTGAATGAAATGATTAATTTAACATGGAAAATGATTTCACTAAAAAAACAGAATTCCGTTTCAAATCGACAATTCCACAATGCCATCTTCCATCCTGCGATTCCAGAAAATTAGGGTCCCTACTTGCAGTTTATTCACATTGTTTAACATGCCATACAAGAAACATCTGGCCAGTTGGGATACACCAAAGGTTTGTATCGCCTGAGCCAACAA